>QNTS01004187.1:51157-70059 GCA_003317085.1 Hucho hucho | reverse complement strand
TAGGGGAAGGGTTAGCTTAAAGGGTTAGGGTTAGGGGAAGGGTTAGCTAAAAGGGTTTAGGTTAGGCGAAGGGGTGTGCGGGGTCCTTGATGATGCTGCAGGCCCTCCTCACCTTTTCGAGTAGATGTCCTGGATGGGTGGGAGCATGGTCCCAGTGATGTACTAGGCCGTCTTCACCACCTGCTGGAGCAATTCCTGTACCAGGTCGTACCAGGCCTTGTTGTAACCGGTCAGGGCGCTCTCAATGTTGCAGCGATAGTATTTAGAGAGGACCCAGGGCGGGATGGCGGATTTCCTCAGCCGCCTTACGAAGTAGAGACGCTGTTGATCCTCTTGACAACAGCGGTGGTGTTGTTGGTCCATGTCAAGTCCTCTGTGATGTGGACGCCAAGGAACTTAAAACTGCTGACCCTCTCTACTGCAGTCCCGTTGATGTGGATCTGAGCACGTCAGTACATATACACATGGGGGCGTGGCATTGAACCGTGAGGTGTTGCTTTATATGGTTTTTTAAAACAGGTTTGCTGTTCATTTGATGGAAGGAAGTTCCCTGCCAATCATGGCTCTGTATGATACTGGAGCGAATCCTAGTGGCGTGTGTGATGACCCTCCCACTCTGTCTGCCGTATTCTTTCTCCTTATTAGGATGTTGTTGGGCGGAGCTGGGAGGTTCGTCATAGACATGGGACACACCGGGATAAATATACCTCTTCCCCATTCATTGAGGAGACTCTCTCCATGCAGACACACTGGTAGATTTTGGTTGTATTATTTTTGTGGCCGGCTTTGCTTTGCTTTCAACACTCCTCATTATCACATCTATACACGCAACCACTCACTTACATTACTGACTACACACACCATTGTTAATTAGTATTTAGGTTATCTCAGTTAATACACATATTTTTGTTATTCCTTATCTCCACGTTGTCTCCCTTTTTGTTACAAACTTCGAGCCGGTTCATGACACATGTCTGGTTGTGTAAGTTGATAATGCTAACAAGTTGGAATTTCCAACACATTAATGTTTCTTATAAAAACAAGAAGCAATGCAGTCTGTCTTTCCTAAATTCTTAGCCAAGAGAGACATGCATGCATAGTATAGACATTAGTTAGCCCTCTGATTAGAGCATTTTGTGCCGCTCTGTTCTGGGCCCGCTGCGGCTTAACATTTGTTTGAGTAGGCTTAACTGTCAGCTAATGTGAATTAGTCTTGAAATCAACAAATAATGTCTCCATGTCATTGGATTTAGGTTAAAAGTTGGGTAAAAAAAATACAACATTCCCTTATATTGATGACTTACAAAAAAATAAATAATAATCTATTCATTTTCCACGTTTATTCAATATCGCTTAGACTTTTTGGGTTGAAATGACGAAAAAAACTGTTGATTGAAGCAGCTTATGCGCAGTGGGATGGCCTCTTGTCAAGTTGGTAGGCCATTTCTTTTTGTGTCTCTCTACTCTCTTTCAGTGCCTCTCTCTACATGACGCTATAACATTCTATGGCAGCCACGTTGGCTCCAGTTAATTAACACATTGAGCATAATGATGTATTTGCAGTACACTTCAAACCTCTATGGCGCCCCGTTAACACCCCGTTAACATTACATGGGGAATACTTCAAAAATGCTATGTAAATGATTACTAGAATGAGAACCAACATAAACAATTCTAAAAGTTGGCCCAACTAACAGATGTATGTCTCTGGCTATATCCACTGTTCATATGGATGGAACGTTCCATATGGTTTATGAAGCTGGCGCAAGAGTGAGTCATTTAGCAAATAATTGTAATTATATTTGTTTGTTCAATCAATCATGAGTTAGGTTTCTCTTAACTATTTTTTTCAGCAATTAGGAACATGTTCAAAACCTTATCTTATTCATTTAGGCTAACCCTTGGCTCATGATGCGTTTTTAATTCATGTCCATTTTTCGGACATTTCAGAAAATGGATACATGGCGTTTTGGAATTAAACTCTTCGTATAGATTTATAGATCTTCCAGACTGAACAATGGTCAGATGATTTCTAGTAGACACTAAAACCCACAGAGAGAGAGTGAGGAACAGAATTATCCCCTACACTGTGAGCAATATGGCCACAGTAAATCCTGATCCCAAGTTAGAGGAGAGTGATTCCATCAGATGGATCTAGAGGGGGAAGGGTGCTATGTTTTTGTATTAGACGAGGGCAGGGTGGGGGACCTGGCATATCCCAAACTGTCCAGAGAGGGATGAGAGGGGATCATGCCTTCTGTTAAGGTGAAGGCCTGTTGGGTTGGCATCTGTGTCCATACCAGTCTTCAGGACTGTCTAACACAAAATCTTGATTTCTTAAGGCTACTATTACAGCATACCTTATACCAGTTATTAGTGTAGGTGTCCTTAAAATCAAATCAAAGTTTATTTGTCACGTGCACAGGATACAGCATGTGTTAAAGGTCCAGTGCAGCCATTTTTATATCAAAATGAAACATTTCTGGGTAACAATTTAAGTACCTTACTGTGATTGATTTAAATCAAAAAACAAAAATAGCTTCTTAGTGAAGAACCATTTTTCAATAAATAATTTTTGCAAGGACTGTCTGGGAGTGGTTTGAGTGGGGAGGGGAAAACTGAAAACTAGATGTTATTGGCAGAAAGGTCTAGAACTCTCTTTCTTATTGGTCAATTAACTACTTTATTGCATAGTGTGTAAATCAGTGGAGGCTCATCAGAGGAGGAAGGGGAGGACCATCCTCATCAGTGAATTTCAAAATATGAAAAGAGTGAAACATTAAAATAGTCTTCCTTTTTAGATTAACCTATACTAAATATATTCACGTCACCAATAATTGAGTAAATCACACTGTTTTGCAATGAAGGTCGACAGTAGCCTCAGCAGCACTCTGTAGGGTAGCAGCTAGCTTCTGTCCTCCTCTGGCTACATTGGCTTCAATACAAAACCTAGGAGGCTCATGGTTCTCACCCCCTTCCATAGACTTACACAGTAATTATGACAACTTCCAGAGGATGTCCTTCAACCTATCAGAGCTCTTGCAGCATGAACTGACATGTTGTCCACCCAATCAAAGGATCAGAGAATGAATCTCGTACTGAAAGCATAACCTACAACTAGCTAGCACTGCAGTGTTTAAAATGTGGTGAGTAGTTGACTCAAAGAGAGGGAAAGACAATAGTTGAACAGTTAACAAATGTATTTATTCCAAAATTAAGGAGAAGCGAGAGAGAGAGATATTTTGTAGTAGGCCTATACACTATATTTTTTGTTCTTAGCTAGTGTAATATTCAGCTAGCTAGTTTAGCCAACTCAAACACCTGGCTCAGAGAGGCATGCTATGTTAGCTAGCTGGCTATGGTTAACCAACACTGGAACTCTTCCAAGTCAAGGTACGTTTTTGGTTTTATACATTTATTGCTACCGGGGCCCTCCGATGTAACTGCTTGCTGCTGACTACACTGTACTGCATGATTGTAGCAGCTTAGGGAAAAGGTGAGAGGAGAGCACATAGATAGATGCGAGAAGGAATTATATATACATACAACAAGCTGGTTGTATGTGTCTGGTATGAAAGTGAACTGTATTTTTCGTGTGATCAGGTGGGTATTCATTGTGCTGATTCTGTAAAAAAAATGTTTTATCTTAAACAGAAGCAAACAGAATGAAACAGGGATAAACATTCCTACATTTGTCCAATAGACACTCGTTTGTAACTGTTGGACTAATGACTACACCCTAGATCAGCTAGATGCAGGCAAGAGCGTGCAAGGCGGTATTGAATGTCACTGTCTGTCACCTTGATGACTCAAAAATTCTCTCAACCTACATTGTAATCTTTCATTCATAGGCTAGGTTGTAGCAACCTCATGATGGGAACAGGGACAGTTAGAGTATCATGTAGTAGCCTAAACCTATCCATGTTACATTGAACTGGGTGAAGGGAATATGAATGACAGTAATATATGCTGTAATGGAAATAAGGCCCTGCTCATAAAAAAATAAAAAAATGAATCCTCCTCCCTTATCTTAAACGGCACCAACTGCCACTGTTGTAAATATATATACAACTCAGGTAAATCACTTTTTTGACAACACTGGGCCTTTAACAGTACAGTGAAATGCTCTTCCTCAGCAATGCAGCAGAAATAGAAACATGTCTTGAAACAGAATCAATACTGAGTCAGATAAAATACACACGAGAATAACAAATAAACAATAATAATAATAACAAATAAATAAATGAAACCATGTGTTTGATGTATTTGATACCACTTCACTTATTCCGCTCCAGCCATTACCCCGAGCCCATCCTCCCCAATTAAGGTGCCACCAGCCTCCTGTGATTAGAATATACAGTGCATTCTGGGCCCTTGACTTTTTCCACATTTTGTTATGTTACAGCCTTATTCTAAAATGGATTAAATAAAATAGATTTTCCTCACCAATCTACACACAATACCCCATCATTGATAAAACATAAAAAAAACTGATATCACATTTACATAAGTATTCAGACCCTTTACTCAGTACTTTGTTAAAGCATCTTTGGCAGCGATCACAGCCTTGAGTCTTCTTGGGTGTGATGCTACAAGCTTGGCACACCTGTATTTGGGGAGTTTCTCCCGTTCTTCTCTGCAGATCCTCTCAAGCTCTGTCAGGTTGGATGGGGAGCGTCGCTGCACAGCTACTTTCAGGTCTCTCCAGAGATGTTTTGATGGGGTTCAAGTCCAGGCTCTGGCTGGGCCACTCAAGGACATTCAGAGACTTGTCCCGAAGCCACTCCTGCGTTATCATGGCTGTGTGCTTAGGTTCGTTGTCCTGTTGGAAGGTGAACCTTCACCACAGTCTGAGGTCCTGAGCAGTCTGGAGCAGGTTTTCATCAAGGATCTCGCTGTACTTTGCTCCGTTCATCTTTCCCTCGATCCGGACTAGTCTCCCAGTCCCTGCCACTGAAAAACATCCCCACAGTATGATGCTGCCACCACCATGCTTCACCGTAGGGATTGTGCCAGGTTTCCTCCAGACGTGACGCTTGGCATTCAGGCCAAAGAGTTCAATCTTGGTTTCATCAAACCAGAGAATCTTGTTTCACATGGTCTGAGAGTCTTCAGGTGCCTTTTGTCAAACCCCAGGCGGGCTGTCATGTGCCTTTTAGTGAGGAGTGGCTTCCGTCTGGCCACTCTATCATAAAGGCCTGATTGGTGGAGTGCTGCAGAGATGGTTGTCCTTCTGGAAGGTTCTCCCATCTCCATAGAGGAACTCTGGAGCTCTGTCAGAGTGACCATTGGGTTCTTGGTCACCTCCATGACCAAGGCCCTTCTCCCCCAATTGGCCAGACAGTTTTACTTTATTTTATTTATTAACCCTTAAGTTAAGTTCCGCTGGCTCTGGGGTAGAACTGAGGTAAAAACATGTTCTAGATTAGCTCCAGGTGTGGTTAGCGAGTAGCTGTTCTAATCTCACGTGTGAGTTAAAACAGGCCCTGAGGTTACAGCTATGGTAATTACAGTAATCAGAGAAATAACTTACTTTTAACTTAAACGGAATCTCACACCGAACACTACAACTAGGAAGAGTCTTGGTGGTTCCAAGCGTCTTCCATTTAAGATTGATAAAGGCCACTGTGTTCTTGGGTACCTTCAATGCTGCAGAAATGTTTTGGTACTCTTCCCCAGATCTGTGCCTTGACACAATCCTGTCTCGGAGCTCTACGGACATTTCCTTCGACCTCATGGCTTGGTTTTTGCTCTGACATGCACTGTCAACTGTGGGACCTTATATAGACAGGTTTGTGCCTTTCCAAATCATCTCCAATCAATTGAATTTAACACAGGTGGACTCCAATCAAGTTGATCAATGGAAACAGGTTGCACCTGAGCTCAATTTCGAATCTTCAAAGCAAATGTAAATAAGGTACTTGCTTCTTATATTTAATACATTTTCTAAAAAAAATCTAAAAACCTGTTTTTGATTTGTCATTATGGGGTATTGTGATGTCATTATGGGGTATTGTGATGTTATTATGGGGTATTGTGTGTAGATTGATGAGAGTTTATATTTATTTAATCCATTTTAGAATAAGGCTGTAACGTATTAAAATGTGGAAAAAGTCAAGGGGTCTGAATACTTTCTGAATGCGCTGTACAGCCTCCCCTATAAGGTCATTCATGGGGAGAGGTAGCTTACACAAGACTGAAAAGGATTTCCTTCATTGGCTCCAAAACCGCAACATGAGACAGAGATTATTCTCCCACACAGTAAAGGTCTTTTAGTCCTCTACATCGCCCTCAGTGAAATTAAAGGTCACTATCTCACTCAGCACAATGCTGCTACTAGGAAAATATGCCAGCAAGCACTGGGCTACTGTACAGTAGCTCACACGTTATACTCTTCAGCAATCAATGCCATTATGTTTAGTTTATATACAGTGGTTTCAATGTTTTTATACAACATACTGTAATTAATTAAGGGTCGCTGTCAAACAGACATTCTCCATGCAATTATAAGATCCTACCACTAGCTGTCGATATTGCATTGGTAATATACCCCAACTAAAAAATCCTGTCCCTCATTTGATATCCTTATTCCACTTGATGAGAATTGGCATAACATGCTTCTGTCTTCATCTTGGAGCGGTCTTTATCTGCAGCAGGCCGAGCCAACACAGGTTCCAGTGGGTGGTGGTTTCCTTAAAAGGTTTGAAGTGTTTTCTGTCAAATGTACAATTCTCAATTTTCCTTCAGCATAGATTCCACTGGTTTATTTTACCCATATACAAAGGGCACCGAGTCGGGCACAGCGACTTGACAACTAGCCATTGAGGTCGACTTGATTGACTCAATTTACTTGTGAACGCGCAAATCGAGTGGTCGAAGTGGTTGTAGTGTTCGGTGTGAGATTCCGTTTTAGTTAAAAGTAAGGGATTTCTCTGATTGCTGTAATTTCTGTAATTACCATACCATAACTGTAACCTCAGGACCTGTTTTAACTCACACATGAGATTAGAACAGCTACTCGCTATCTGTACATCAAAAAAAGGGGTGCTGTTTCACTGTCTAGACAGCATCAGATACATGGTCTACACATACTGAGACAGAGAGGAGCTGTTTCACTGTCCAGACAGCATCAGATACATGGTCTACACATACTGAGACAGAGAGGTGCTGTTTCACTGTCCAGACAGCATCAGATACATGGTCTACACATACTGAGACAGAGAGGTGCTGTTTCACTGTCCAGACAGCATCGGATACATGGTCTACACATACTGAGACAGAGAGGGCAATGTTTCGCTCGCTCGGATGCTTTATCTGAGATGAATGCCTCTTTCTGTCGGCGCACGTCTTGGTTAAATAAATTATCAATATTTTATTTGGATAGGCAAGGAGGTACGTTAGAGTGGGCCAGGCCCTCTAAGGTTTTAAAACATATTACATAAAAGCACAACTCGACAAAAGAAAAAAATATGTTACTCACTGACGTTCAGTCCCTGGACAATAAAGTAGACGAGCTCAGGACCAAGGTCTCCTTCCAGAGAGACATAAGGGACTAACATTCTCTGTTTTACTGAATCATGGCTCTCTCTGGATATATTGTCCCCATCCATACAGCCAGCGGGGTTCTCCGTTCATCGCCCAGCCAGGAAGAAGGAACTCTGCAGGAAACACAGGGGTGGAGTAGTATGTCTCATGATTAACAACTTATGGTGTGATTGTGGTAAGGTACAGGAACTCAAGTAATTTTGTTTTCCAGATCTGGAATACCTCACCATCAAATGCCCGGCTGCATCACCTCCAGAGATAATTTTTTCTTTGGTTATTGTCACTGTGTGTATATTCCCCCTAAGCCAACACCATAGCCTCCTATCCTGAGGCAGCATGTATTGTACCTGGGGACTTTAATAAAGTAAATCTGAGGAAAACGCTCCCGAAATTCTATCAAACGCGGAAAGATCACGCTTGACCATTGTTACTCTCTCTTCCGGGATGGCTACAATGCCCTCCCCTGCCCTCCCTTCGACAAATCAGATCACGCCTCCTCCCTGCCTATAGGCAGAAACTTAAGCAGGAAGCAACCGTGGTAAGGATTATTCAACATTTGTCTGACCAATCGCAATCTATGCTTCAAGATTATTTTGATCACGCAGACTGGTAAAAAAGCATGAGCTGGCACACACCCAGAGAAAATGATTTAGTGTAGAGGTGCTGCCTAACGGCAAACTGTAAGCTATAAAAATAGAGTTGCACACTCTTGACTGAATAAAGTTTGAGGCCTGTTCTCTCTCTCTCTNNNATATATATATATATATATATATATATATATATATATACACACACTCCCAGTAATTTTATTGGGTAAACCACCAACGTTTTGGCATTACTGTGCCTTCTTCAGGGTGATGTCATGAATGCTTGAACCAGGTTATGTAGACAAACATTGCAATTAGTGTTAACCAATGACAATAGAGGGGTGTGTCATAATTATTAGGTTGATTAGAATGAATTGAGTGAAAGTGTTAAAAGACAATAGCTTACAGCATATAGAATATATTAGGCTGTTGTTATCATATGGAAACATAATTAGATATTGTGCGTAACATTAGCATCAACATACATTATTGTTTAATTTAATGTCACATATATAGTGCACAATAAGCATCATCAACAGGGGGAACATATTGGGTTATACGCTGATAAGCTGTAGGAAAAAATGAATTAATTTCAGATCATGCAGACTGGGAAATGTTCCGGGTCGCCTCTGGGAATAGTATCTGACTCGGTAACTGGGTTCATCAGGAAGTGCACAACGGATGTTGTTCCTACTGTGACGATTAGAATTTATCCAAACCCAAAACCGTGGATAGATGACAGCATTCGCTCAAAAGCTGAAAGCGTGAACCTCCGCAGAGAGGGACTGAAACAGCCCGTGAAGTTACTCCTGGGATCCCTGGTTTTCTGCACCGCTGGTTTCCCAGGTCTGTCGTACTCAATTTTACTTGTTACAGTGTTGACGTTGTTTAATATGAAGATCATTTTATTTGTCGACGTCGTCCAACCGAAATTTGACTTCCGTTTTGTCCTCACCCCTTCCCGAAAGACACGCGTACAATCACTGTGGAGGATACTGTGATACTGTGATGCCGTGACTACAACAACACATGTGAAACACAATTAAATGACATTAAAGTAATGTCGTAAACCCAGAGCTAAAATCCTGTGTAATTGCGAGAGATGAACATTAAAGGGATAGATTGTTCACTTTATTTATAGTGTGATAACCTGCTTCCTTTTCTACAAATCAAGGATTTATTTGTAATTTTGTTGTTGTTTTACTTATTGACTTGGCCATGTGTTTTCCGTCTGTATCTGAGATGCAAACCAGGTAATGGTACATTTAACTGTGTTTTCTATAACCCCAGACATGTGCTAGCCTGGACCTAATTTTAGTTCTTCCATCTTTAAACTTATTGACTTGAACACCCGTCAGTTTTTTGCTGATAAAGATAACCAAGACGGATAACTCATTCCATGTGATTCAGTATTGATATGATGTTTTTTTAAAACTGTTATCGTCAGATGTCAATATGAAGACTGTCTCCCTAATAGACACACCTCCAAAAACAAAACCTCTTTGATTTAAACAAGATCCTTTCACAATTGATGTTATAGTCCAGGAGAAGGCCAGTACAAACTTGAATCCCTCTGTGCCCCCCCTTGTGTCTGCCACCAATAATTGTATATAAACTCATTTGAATAATGTAGTCTGAAGCATTGCAGTTTGTTACAGGCTACAGCTGTGTATCTATGATGTAAATTGGCGCAGTGGTCTAAGTGCAAGAGGTGTCACTACAGTTCCTGGTTTGAATCCAGGCTGTATCACATCCGGCTGTGATTGGGAATCCCATAGGACGGCACACAATTGGCCCAGTGTTGTCCGGGTTTGGTGGGGGTAGGCCGTCATTGTAAATAAGAATTTGTTCTCAACTGGCTTGCCTAGTTAAAAAAAGGTTGAAGATTTTTTTATTTTTTTTATAAATAAATAAGTTATGTTAAATTCATATTTTTTGTTTCCTGGTATCTGAGAGATACACCTGAAATCCCTGGATCTGGTGGTGGGGTGTCCAGCGTATGAGCACCTTGAAGCTGAGAGAGAAGATATCACTGAGAACATACTCCTCTGGCTTGTCAGAAATGCCACCCTGCAAGCTGAAAGAGTGAACCTCTGCATGGCAGAGAGGGACTCAAACAGCCCGTGAAGTTACTCCTGGGATCCCTGGTTTTCTGCACCACTGTTTAATTAACTGGTCTCTGCAGTGTCATGTTTGCGGGTGTTCTTCTTCACTGAACTTCCAAAGCTTATCTTTGCTAATGATCTGATGTTGGAATATGCTTTATTTGTCCGAAGGACTTTATCCTTCAGCATAGCAACCTCTATTTGTCCGAATGTACTTCAACCTCTATTTTTCTGAATGTCTTCTACTACACTACCAGTCAAAAGTATTACAACATTCAAGGGTTTTTCTTTAATATGACTATGTTCTACATTGTAGAATAATAGTGAAGACATCAAAACTATGAAATAACAAGTATGGAATCATATGGTAACCAAAAAAAGTGTTATATTTTATATTTGAGATTCTTCAAATAGCCACCCTTTGCCTTGATGACAGCTTTACACACAATCTAGAGTAAAATAGTAAAATTAAAGAAAAAACCTTTGACCGGTAGTGTACTGTCTGATCGTCCCAGCCCAGCGAGCCCTCGAGTGAAGAGAAACATCATCAACATCATAATCATCATCATCTAATGGGCTCTATTTGTCCACAGTGTGTATTTTAAGCAATAAGGCACGAGGGGGTGTGGTATATGGACAATCGCGGAGTGCCTGGATACAGCCCTTAGCCGTGGTATATTGGCCATATATCACAACCCCCCCCAAGGTGCCTTATTGCTATTATAAACTGGTTACCAATGTAATTAGAGCAGTAAAAATAAATGTTTTGTCACGTCCGTGGTATACAGTCTGATATACCACGGCTTTCAGCCAATCAGCATTCAGGGCTCGAACCGTCCCGTTTATAAATACTGTTTGATCGTGCTGTTAGTCTTTCAGTTGATTTTCTTATCAATGTCTCTGGAGATAACAATATTAACAGGGCTTACACCTCAACGAATGGCTTCTGTCTCAAATGTCAGCAGTCTCTGTGTAGCATGTAGGTAGAGTCAGGCGCAGGACAACGGAGACGAGTATACAATAGGATTTACTCATAAAACACAAACTACCAAAATTGGTAGTAAAAGTACATGCTCACAAAACATGAAAGACATCAAACAATAAACAAACACGCACAAAACCATGAGGGGGAAACAGAGGGTTTAAATAAGGAACAAATAATAAGGTGATTGGAAACCAGGTGTGTATGATGAAGACAAAAAAACATAGAAATTGAAAAGTAGATCGGCGGTAGCTAGAAAATCGGTGACGTCGACCGCCGAAAGCCGCCTGAACAAGGAGAGGGACCAACTTCGGATGAAGTCGTGACACTCAAATGGACGATATTACACATCCTTGGATACAATTAGTACATTTAGATAAAGGGACAGTAATGTCTATCTATCTAATAAAGGGACAGTAATGTCTATCTATCTACCCCAGGACTATATTGGATTGATCATTTGACTTCATAGACATGGTCTAAATTAATCCTGGACAATGGTTGATGATCCTCATCTGAAAACATATTGAATCGCAGAACCACAGGCGTGTGTAACCCGTGGTTACAGTGGCCATCTGGGATTCCATGAAATTAAATGTTTGGGTTCTTGGTTTATAAATTTATAAATCAGAATTAAACCTACGGTCTGGATTTACTTAATCTGGGTCTGTGATTGGTCCGTAATGTAGGCTATCGTGTGATAACCTGCTTTCTCTTTTACAAATGAGTTTACTCATTTATACACCGAGTAGACAAAACATTAAGAACACCTGCTATTTCCATGATCTAGACTGACAAGGTGAATTCAGGGTGAAAGCTATGATCCCTTATTGATGTCACTTGTCAAATCCCCATCAATCAGTGTAAATGAAAGGGAAGGAGACAGGTTAAAGAAGGATTTTTAAGCCTTGAGACAATTGAGACATGGATTGTGTATGTGTGCCATTCAGAGGGTGAGTGGGCAAGACAAAATATTAAATTGCCTTTGAACAAGTTGTGGTAGTAGGTGCCAGACGCACCGGTTTGTATCAAGAACTTCAACACGGTTTTTCACACTGATCAGTTTCCCGTGTGCGTCAAGAACGGTCCACCAATCCAGCCACCTTGACACAACTTTTGGAAGCAATGGAGTCAACATGGTCCAGCATCCCTCTGGAACGATTTTCGACATCAACATAATCCAGGTAGAATCAGTAATTTCCCCAAGGCAGTTGTCTAGGCCCATTGAAAAAAAAAAGTTTATCTTTACTAAAGAATTGCCACTGACTTTGAGTAAAGCCAGTGTGTCTATGTATGCGGATGACTCAACACTATACACGTCAGCTACTACAGCGACTGAGATGACCGCAACACTTATCAAAGAGCTGCAGTTAGTTTCAGAGTGGATGGCCAGGATTAAGTTAGTCCTAAATATAAAAAAAAAAACTAAAAGCATTGTATTCGGGACAAATCATTCACTAAACCCTAAACCTCAACTAAATCTTGAATTGTGTGACTTTGCTCTGGTCGTGTTCCCTTGCTCAGACATTGCTGAATGGTTGGATTGGTATTTTACGTATTAGCTAACCACATCAACACCAACTCAGTGGCCTTGTGGTTAAAGTGTCCACCCTGAGATTGGAAGGTTGTGAGTTCAAACGCTGGCCAAGTCATACCAAAGACTGTGAAAATGGGACTGGATGCATCTCTGCTTGGCACTCAACATTAAGGAGATTGGGGGTAAGGCCCTGTGATAGACTAGTGTCCTGTCCAGGGGGTGTACTGAGGAGGTAGACTAGTGTCCTGTCCAGTGTATGTACTTGTATATCAAGCTGCCTTGTGCTACAGAAACAGGTGATAGGCTCCTGCCCAATGAGCTGTTCTGGCTTGTGTGAGACTATTAACCACATAATCTGAGATGGCACACAATCATTGGTTGTGAGCAGGGTAACATGACCTTTTTTTCTCAATAAAGAAATAATAACACTAGTATGTTGCCTGTACTTTCATTTTGAGATGTATCTGCAGTCCCACAGCGAGAAATGTTCCCACAAACGGTTCTACCACAGCGCTCTCTTACCCAAGCGCTCTCAACAACACCTTAGCGGCAAACACATTGACGGGGAAACAGCTGTTGGCTAATTGGCAGGGAAACATAAGGCTACTGTTCACTAATACACAGAAGGCTATACGAAGGCTGTGTCTGTTTATATCTAATTTCTAAAATGTGTTTTTGTTTAAAAATAAACGCCACGTAACTTATATGAAGGCTATATCTAGATATATCTAGTTTCTACAATGCTTGTCAGTTTTCTTAACCTCACCTCCCACTTACAAACCTATATAGCCTACAGTGCCCCTTGATTTTTGGGGATTAAAATGGATGTAAATGTAATTATTTTGTCAACGATCTACACACAATGCTCTGTAATGTCATAATGGGAAAAAAAAATAAAAAAAATAATAATAAATACATGGACAAATAATAATATATCTTGATTACATAAGTTTTCAACACCCTGAGTCAATACATGTTAGAATTAGCTATGGCAGGGATTACAGCTGTGAGTCTTTCTGGGTAAGTCTCTAAGAGCTTTCCACACCTGGAATATACAATATATGCATATTATTGTTTTTCAAATTCTGTCAAGTTTGTTGTTGATCATTACTACAAAACCATTTTCAAGTCTTGCCATAAATTTTCAAGCTGATATACAGTAAGTCAAAACTGTAACTAGGCCACTCAGGAACATTAAATGTCGTCGTGGTAAGCAACTCCAGTGTATATTTGGCCTTGTGTTTTAAGTTATTGTCCTGCTGAATTTGTCTCCCAGTGTCTGTTGGAAAGCAGACTGAACCAGGCTTTCCTCTAGGATTTTGCCTGTGCTTAGCTCTATTACGACTCTTTTTATCCTAAAAAACTTCCTAGTCCTTGCCGATGACAAGCATACCCATAACATGATGCAGCCACCACCATGCTTGAAAATATGAAGAGTAATATATATATATATATATTTTTTTATTAAATATTTAATTTGTACTTTACTACTATAGCCCATAGAAACGCATTGAATATGAATAACACATTCATAAATGGCGAAAAAGACAGTCAAAAAATAAATCAAATCGAATAAGGTTTTGAAGTGTCTGTCTTATATCTAGGATATGTGCGAAAGCTTGTTTTTTTGGATACATATTTAGCCCCTTATTTTTGTTGGCATAAAACTACCTCCATGCTTCCGTTCGTTTGTATGGGTTACCTTCAGACGGGTCCCGTGACCACCTCTGAGAAAAATGAAGAACACCATCATGCTCGTGAGAGACTCCCCTTTACCTAGTGGGGTCATATTAGTTTGCAGGCCAAACCGTTTGTACGCTATAGATATCTTTATGAGAAGATCGATTTTCGGGATGTCTCATGGTCTGACAAATATCGCTGTAGCTCGGTCACCTTCCATCGCAGATCAAATCAAATGTTATTGGTCACATACACATGGTTAGCAGATGTTATTGCGAGTGTAGTGTTATGCTTGTAATTTTAGTTCTGACAGTGTAGCAATATCTAACATGTTATCTAACAATTCCACAACTACCTAATACAACAAATCTAAGTAAAGGAATGGAATATGAATATATACACATAAATATATGGATGAGCAATGACAGAGCGGCATAGGCAAGATGCAATAGATGGTATTAAATACAGTATATACATACGTATGATATGAGTTATGCAAGATATGTAAACATTATTAAAGTGGCATTATTTAAAGTGACTAGTGATCCATTTATTAAAGTGGCCAATGACTTCAAGTCTGTATGTAGGCAGCAGCCTCTCTGTGTTAGTGATGGCTGTTTAACAGTCTCATGGCCTTGAGATAGAAGCTGTTTTTCAGTCTCTTGGTCCCAGCTTTGATGCACCTGTACTGACCTCGCCTTCTGGATGGTAGCGGGGTGAACAGGCTGTGGCTCGGGTGGTTGTTGTCCTTGATTATCTTGTTGGCCTTCCTGTGACATCGGGTGCTGTAGGTGTCCTGGAGGGCGGGTAGTTTGCCCCCCGGTGATTCGTTGGGCAGACCGCACCACCCTCTGTAGAGACTTGCGGTTGTGGGCGGTGCAGTTGCCATACCAGGCGGTGATACAGCCCAACAGGATGCTCTCAATTGTGCATCTGTAAAAGTTTGTGAGGGTTTTAGGTGACAAGCCACATTTCTTCAGATGCGGAAGGCCAACATAGGAAAATGTGGTGGATTGAGACGCAGCCCGTGCAGATATCTCTAGCTTAAACTGACAGATTTTGATGGCTATTTTTTTGCATTACGTTAGATTATATTAGATTGACGCACGGGTGACATTATGTCACTTAGATTGGCCTCATGGTGAAATCCCTGAGCGGTTTCCTTCCTCTGCTGCAATTGAGTTAGGAAGGACGCCTGTATCTTTGTAGTGACTGGGTGTATTGATACACCATCCAAAGTGTAATTAATAACTTCACCATGCTCAAAGGGATATTCAATGTCTACCAATAGGTGCCCTTCTTTGTGAGGCATTGGAAAAACCTCCATGGTCTTTGTGGTTGAATCTGTGTATGAAATTCACTGCTCAACTGAGGGACATTACAGATAATTGTATGTGTGGGGGTACAGAGATGAGTTAGTCAATCAGAAATCATTTCAACACTGTTGTTGCACACAGAGTGAGTCCATGCAACTTATTAATAGACTTTGTTAATTAAGCACATTTTTACTACTGAATTTATTTAGGCTTGCCATAACTAAGGGTTTGCCATAACTAAGGGCATGAATTCTTATGTACACAATACTTTTCAGCTTTACATTTTTTATTTTATTGTTTTAAACTAATTTGCTAAAA
Source organism: Hucho hucho (assembly GCA_003317085.1). NCBI lineage: Eukaryota > Metazoa > Chordata > Actinopteri > Salmoniformes > Salmonidae > Hucho > Hucho hucho. The sequence continues at coordinate 53,989 of QNTS01004187.1, read as the reverse complement.
ATCCATATTAAACGAACGGCTGTAAGCCAAGATCATGTGGAATAAGTCAAGGGGTGTAAATACTTTCTGAAGCCACTATACTAGGAATAAGTCCAGCCATACACTCTCTCTGACATGACCCGGAAGTGGTTTTGTTTTTGTTGCTGAGACGATGACGTGTCTGTTTTGTGGTAAGTTACAGTCGAAACACGATTTATTTTATATATCTTTTTTTTTTTTGGGGGGGGGAAAGATTAAGAGTTAAATAACCCCACATCAGCCGTAAAACTATGTTGTTGTACTAGCTACGACATGTTGTTCCAAGTCAACACACGTTAAACGGTGAAGCTAATTAATTGTGTCTAGCTAACCTATTGCGAATTAGCTAGACCTTTTCCACTGCTGTCTTTAACATTGCATACAAACAATATATTTTTTTGTGTTGTTGTTGTTGTTAAACTAACTATAAATCCACAGTTATATGTTTCCAAGCCGTATGATATTATTCACCAGCCTGCTGAGGAGAGGACTCGGTGTGAAACCATTCTGGTACCGTCGTTACCGAAACGCATCGGTGGTACTACTGAATGAGGTTGTATTGTGAGTATTCCCTAACAAAAAGACTTTTTCTTTATATAGTTCACGTTAGCTACATTACAAAAAAAAAAAAAAAAAGACACGGTGACAGCTAGCTGGCTATTTATTGTGGTCGTGTGAAATGCCTAGCTAACGTTATATTCTACATTCACATTCCGTGGGTGCTCTTTCTCCATCTCGTAGCATGACTGCACTGTCAGACTTGGAGCCGGCTAAAAAGAGATTGCGGGTTGAAGTTGGCCTCCAATCACCTGTTTCGTTGGCTTTCAAAGGTAACACTCCCTGAGCAGAGAAGATAAATTAGCCTCTTGTGTAATCTGATTGGAGTTTTTATTTTTTAAACTCCAGTTTCGTTTTTTGTTGAGTTGTTTGATTGTCTGATGTGTTTTTTTGGTTTTGCGGTAGGCCTATAGTGAGTGTAGCCTATGACCTACAGGTCAAGTTAATTATGATCCATGTCGATTCTCATTCTGTTGTCTTTTGTGTCCTTTCCCTTAGCAAGTTCCAAAGAGGCAAGTCTACACGCAATGGAGGGGCAGCAGCATGGTACCCAAGCAACATCTCTTAGTCAGCAAAACAATCCCAAGTCCCAACAGAATAACCTTGATAAGTGGCTGTTGAACCTTTCCCAAAGCACCACAAGCCCAGCTTCTGACATGTCTGAAGCTGCTGAACAACAACTGGACGATGTAGAGATGGTGAGTCCAGACAGCTCTGAGTCTGGCTGCAGTCACAAGTTCAACCCCTTCCAGTCTATGGAGACAGAGACAGAGGCACAGACCCACAGTTCAGACTCTGAGGAACCTGTTGTCTCTACTACTATAGACTTGGAGGATGAAGAGACAGCGCCCTTAACACCAACTGACAGCCTTAAGGATCACAAGCCCGTCTCGCAAATCACCACAGATCACAATCCCGTCTCGCAAGTCGCCACAGATCACAAGCCCGTCTCGCAAGTCGCCACAGATCACAAGCCTGTCTCGCAAGTCACCACACATCACAGGCCTGTCTCTCAAATCACCATAGATCACAAGCCGGTCTCTCAAGTCACCACAGATCACAAGCCGGTCTCTCAAGTCACCACAGATCACAAGCCGGTCTCTCAAGTCACCACAGATCACAAGCCGGTCTCTGAAGACTCCACAGATCACAAGCCGGTCTCTGAAGACTCCACAGGTCACAAGCCGGTCTCTCAAGTCACCACAGATCCTAAAGGGAACAGTGATGAGCAAACTGAGGAGACCGTGAGCCAGAGCAACAGGGAGCTGGACAAGCAGCAGGTCACAGAAAGATCCTCCAAGGGTAAAGGAAAAATAACAGACTTCTTCGCCCCATCCACAAGGTACAGTATTGAATACCAATAATTTCAGAAGTTTGTCAGGAGAAATAAGTCCCTGGTGCAGTGGAAGTAACCCATTTTAATACAGAATTCTGGGTACATGTGTTTTACATTCAAATATGCAAGAGCAACTAGATTCACATCTTAGATTCTAGGACATAGTACAAAGTCACATCTCAAGATTATATAGTCTAAGCATCCTCAGTTACATGTAGGGTATAGGCTTCATTACGAATGTTGCTTGATAGGACAGACGTGGTACCAGCAGGTGGAGACAGTGGCGGTACCAGCAGGTGGAGACAGTGGCGGTACCAGCAGGTGGAGACAGTGGCGGTACCAGCAGGTGGAGACAGTGGCGGTACCAGCAGGTGGAGACAGTGGCGGTACCAGCAGGTGGAGACAGTGGCGGTACCAGCAGGTGGAGACAGTGGCGGTACCAGCAGGTGGAGACAGTGGTGGTACCAGCAGGTGGAGACAGTGGTGGTACCAGCGGGTGGAGACAGTGGTGCTACCAGCGGGTGGAGACAGTGGTGCTACCAGCGGGTGGAGACAGTGGTGCTACCAGCGGGTGGAGACAGTGGTGCAGTTTTTGAGACCTGAGAATTCTGTGTCCTGGGTTGTTCCACCTCAAAAAGTACAAGAGGATTTAGACACCCTCCATCTCAGATTGTTCTGGAATCATTTGTTGTTAGAATCAGATCAGATTAGCATTCCTGCAACACTAATTTGTGGAAATATAATTTAATCTCTGAGGAAGGAAGCTTATTGAGTGCATCCAAATTAGCAATTTTTTGGGTAATTATTAGGATCCACATTAGCCGCTGCAAAAACGTTAGCTACTCTTCCTGGGTCCACATGAAACATGAAGCATGACATAATACATAGTACAGAACGTTAGTCAAGGACTGAAATACATA
>QNTS01004187.1:34253-47862 GCA_003317085.1 Hucho hucho | reverse complement strand
CTAACTAATCATTGACCTAGACAACCAGGTGAGGGGAGTTCACTAACTAATCATTGACCTAGACAACCAGGTGAGGGGAGTTCCTTACTAATCACTGACCTAGACAACCAGGTGAGGGGAGTTCACTAACTAATCACTGACCTAGACAACCAGGTGAGGGGAGTTCACTAACTAATTACTGACCTAGACAACCAGGTGAGGGGAGTTCCTAACTAATCATTGACCTAGACAACCAGGTGAGGGGAGTTCCTTACTAATCACTGACCTAGACAACCAGGTACAAGTGAAGAGTAAAAACCAGCAGACACTAGACCAGGGTTCCCCAACTAGCAGCCTGTGAGGTGAATTTGGCCTGTGAATGGTTGTATTTGGCCCCCCAACTTTTCTGAGCCAAAAAAATAAATATAAATAAATAATTAAATTGTTGGACAGAAAATACTAAATACACAAGAAAATCAGCTCCTAATTTTAATTTTGTAAATCTGTTCCAAAGTATTCCCATGCATAATATAGAGATATGTGATCATATACAAATATGAGCAAGGTTTGAAATGATTATGTTTTAGTCAAATATTATGTCTGTTTTGGGTTTCTTGTGGTCAATTTCCAGTCTACAAATTATTTACTATTATTTTCTGGCCCCCTGACAATTTTATTTAACCTTTATTTAACCAGGCAAGTCAGTTAAGAACAAATTCTTATTTACAATGACGGCCTAGGAACAGTGGGTTACCTGCCTTGTTCAGGGGCAGAACGACAGATTTTTTTTTTACCCTGTCAGCTCGGGGATTCAATCTAGCAACCTTTCGGTTACTAGTCCAATGCTCTAACCACTAGGCTACCTGCTCTAACCACTAGGCTACCTGCTCTAACCACTAGGCTACCTGCTCTAACCACTAGGCTACCTGCTCTAACCACTAGGCTACCTGCTCTAACCACTAGGCTACCTGCCGCCCCAAGAATGGGTGAAGTATGATGAACACAAATGTGCATTAGTAATGATTAAATGGTGAAAGTTAGCAAAACACATGATTCATCATCATCATCACCATCATCTGGACGAATGGTAGGACTTCCATTGGTGATGCCATTCAATGTACTCATCATGCTGTATTTTCTCTTCAACAGACAGACCTCCTTCAAACAGGCAAAATTCCTGTTCCCTATCCCAACAAGTTCAGAGACACCTGGGATGAGGTCCATGTGAAAATGCCCTGTTCAAAGAGCAACCTATTCCCAGTAGGAAATCAGGTACTGCTTATTCCGTAGTTACACGTTGTACTGTCACGTTTGAAATTGGACTCACTAAACTACAAGTGTTGTTTATAACTTGCAAGTGATCTCCGAGCCTACATCTCTCACCATTAGGGAAAGAGCTGATCTACGGTGCCTTCAGAAAGTATTCATACCCATTGACTTATTTCACATTTTGTTGTGTTACTGAATTAAAAATGGATTCAATAAATACAGCCCCCCCCCCCCATAAATGACAAAGTGAAAACATTTTATTGAAAATTAAGTAGAGAAATATCTAATTTACATTACTATTCACATCCCTAAGTCAATACATTAGAATCACCTTTGGCAGTGAAGTCTCTAAGAGCTTTACACACCTGGATTGTACAACATTTGCCCATTATTATTTTCAAAATTCTTCAAGCTCTGTCAAATTGCTTATTTGTTAATTGCGAGACAAAACATTGTCAAGTCTTGCCATAGATTTTCAAGCAGGTTTAAGTCAAAACTGTAACTCGGTCACTCAGGAACATTCACTCTTTTCTTGGGAAGGTGAATTCATCTCCTCGTGTCTGGTGGAAAGTAGACTGAACCAGGTTTTTCTCTAGGATTTTGCCTATGCTTAGCTCCATATTATTTATTTTTTTTATCCTGAAAAACTCACCAGTCCTTAACAATTACAAGCACACCCATAACATGATGCAGCCATCACTATGCTTGAAAATATGGGGAGTGTTACTCAGTAATGTGTTGTGTTGGATTTGCCCCAAACATAACTTTTTGTCCTGAATACAAAGTGTTAATTGCTTTGCCACATTTTTTACAGTATTATTTTAGTGCCTTATTGCAAACAGGAAGCATGTTTTGGAGAGAAAAAAATATTCTCTACGGGCTTCCTTCTTTTCACTCTGTCAAATTAGGTTAGTATTGTGGAGTATCTACAATGTTGATCCATCCTCAGTTTTTCCAACTCTGTAACTGTTTTAAAGTCACCATTGGCCTCATGGTGAAATCCCTGAGCGGTTTCCTTCCTCTCCGGCAACTGAATTAGGAAGGATGCCTTTATCTTTTTTTTGTGTAATTAATAACTTCACCATGCTCAAAGGCATATTCAATGTCTGCTTTTTATTTTTTTAACCCATCTACTAATAGGTTCCCTTCTTTGCCAGGCACTGGAAAACCACCCTGGTCTTTGGTTGAATCTGTGTTTGAAATTCACTGCTCGACTAAGGGACCTTACAGATAATAGTATGTGTGGGGTACAGAGATGAGGTAGTCATTCAAAAACTTGTTAAGCAAATTTCAACTCCCAAACTTATTTAGGCTTGCCATAACAAAGGGGTTGAATACTTATTGACTCAAAACATTTCAGCTTTTCATTTCAAAAACATTGTTCCACTTTGACATTATGGGTTATTGTGTGTAGGCCAGCGACAAACATCTACATTTGATCTATTTTTAATTCAGTCTGTAACACAACAAAATGTGGAGGAAGTCAAGGGGTTTGAATACTTTCTGAATGCACTGTCACTCTAACTACACTGAACAAAAATACACTATGTACGAAAGTATGTGGACACCCCTTCAAATTAGTGGATTCGTCTATTTCAGCCGCACCCGTTGCTGACAGGTGTATAAAATCGAACACACACAACTCGCTGCAATTGGACTCTGGAGCAGTGGAAACGTGTTTTCTGGGGTGATGAATCACGCTTCACCATCTGGCAGTTGACGGACGAATCTGGGTTTGGCGGATGCCAGGAGACCGTTACCTGCCTGAATGCATAGTGCCTACTGTAAAGTTTGGTGGAGGAGGAATAATGGCCTGGGGCTGTTTTCCATTGTTCGTGCTAGGCCCCTTAGTTCAAGTGAAGGTAAATGTTAACACTACAGCATACTATAACGTTCTAGACGATTCTGTGCTTCCAACTTTGTGGCAACAGTTTGGACAAGACTGTTTCCTGTTTCAGCATGACAATGCCCCCCCCCCCGGATGCACAAAGCGAGGCCCATACAGAAATGGTTTGTTGATATCGGTGTGGAAGAACTTGACTGGCCTGTACAGAACCATGACCTCAACCCCATCGAACACCTTTGGGAGGAATTGGAACGCTGACTGCGAGCCAGTCCTAATCGCCCAACAGCAGTGCCCGACCTCACTAAATGGAACCAAGTCCCCTCAGCAATGTTACAAAATCTAGTGGAAAGCCTTCCCAGAAGAGTGGAGGCTGTTTATAGCAGCAAAGGGGGGTCCAACTGGGACATTTTCAGCTTCCAGGAATTTTTTACAGATCCTTGCGCCATGCGTTATCATGCTGATACATGAGTTATGGCGGCAGATAGATAGGCCTCAGGATCTTATCATGGTATTTCTGTGCATTAAAATTGCTATAGATAAAATGCAATTGTGTTCGTTGTCCGTAGCTTATGCCTGCCCATAGCATAACCCCACCGCCACCATGGGGCACTCTGTTCACATCGTTGACATCAGCAAACCGCTAGCTCACACAACGCCATACACACTGTCTGCCATCTGCCCGGTACAGTTGAATCCGGGATTCATCTGTGAAGAGCACACTTATCCAACTTGCCATCGAAGGTGAGCGTTTGCTCACTGAAGTCGGTTACGACACCAAACTGCAGTCATGTCAAGACCGTGGTGAGGACGACGAGCACGCAGATGAGCTTCCCTGAGACTGTTTCTGTCAGTTTGTGCAGATATTCTTTGCTTGTGCAAACCCACACGCTTTCATCAGCTAGTCTCAGACGATCCCGCAGGTGAATAAGCCGCATGTGGAGGTCCTGGGCTGGCTTGGTTACACGCGGTCTGCGGTTGTGAGGCCGGTTGGACGTACTGCCAAATTCTCTGACACAACATTAGAGCTGGTTTATGTTATAGAAATTAACATTAAATTCTCTGGCAACAACTCGGGTGGACATTCCTGCAGTCAGCATGCCAATTGCACAATCTATTAAAACTTCTGTGGCATTGTGTTGTGTGACAAAACAGCACATTTTAATGGCCTTTTCTAGTCCCCAGCACAAGGTGCACATGTGTAATGATCATGCCGTTTAATCAGCTTCTTGATATGTCACACTTGTCCGGTGGATGGACTATCTTGACTAAGGAGAAATGCTCACTAAACATGGATGTAAACTAATTTGTGCACAATGTGATAGAAATAAGCTTGATGTGCGTATGGAACATTTCTCTGATCTTTTATTTCAGCTCATGAAACATGGGACCAACACTTTACATGTTGCACTTATATTTTTGTTCAGTGTAATTCTAACAAATCAATGGGACCATAATATAAATAAGTTATTGACTTTGTTATATCCTTGGGAAGTTGTTCAAATGTTGTGTATGTAGATAGATATCGTACCAGTCAAAAGTTTGGACTCATTCCAGGGTTTTTCTTTATTTTTAACATTGTAGAATAATAGTGAAGCCATCAAAACTATGAAAAAAAACATATGGAATAATATAGTAACCAAAAAAGTGTTATACAAATTGCCTCGATTTAGGGACGGCAGGTAGCCTAGTCGTTAGAGCGTTGGACCAGTAACCGAAAGGTTGCTAGATCGAATCCCCGAGCTGACGAGGTAAAAGTCTGTTGTTCTGCCCCTGATCAAGGCAGTTAACCCACTGTTCCTAGGCCGTCATTGTAAATAAGTATTTGTTCTTAACTGACTTGTCTAGTTAAATTAAAGGTAAAATAAAAACAATGACAGATTTGCACGCTCTTGGCATTTTCTCATCCAGCTTCAAGAGGTAGTCACCTGGAATACATTTCAATTAACAGGTGTCCCTTTTTAAAAAGTTAATTTGTGGAATTGATTTCCTTCTTAATGCGTTTGAGCCAATCAGTTGTGTTGTGACAAGGTAGGGGTGGTATACAGAAGATAGCCTATTTTGGTAAAATACCAAGTCCATATTATGCCAAGAACAGCTCAAATAAGCAAAGAGAAACGACAGTCCATCATTACTGTAAGACATGAAGGTCAGTCAACCCAGAAAATTTCAAGAACTTTTGGAAAGTTTCTTCAAGTGCAGTCGCAAAAAACATCAAGCGCTGTGATGAAACTGGCTCTCATGAGGACCGCCACAGGAAAGGAAGACCCAGAGTTACCTCTGCTGCATAAGTTCATTAGAGTTAACTTCACCTCAGATTGCAGCCCAAATAAATGCTTCACAGAGTTCAAGTAACAGACATGTCTCAACATCAACATTTTAGAGGAGACTGTGTGAATCAGGCCTTCATGGTCGAATTGCTGTAAAGAAACCACTACTAAATGAAACACGAGCAATGGACGTTAGACCGGTGGATATCTGTTTTTTGGTCTGATGAGTCCAAATTTTATATTTTGGATTCCAACCGTTGTGTCTTTGTGAGACTCCGAGTATGTGAACGGATGAACTCCGCATGTGTGGAGATACGCCATCCCATCTGGTTTGCACTTAGTCCCACTATCATTTGTTTTTCAACAGGACAATGACCCAACACATCCACAGGCTGTGTAAGGGCTATTTGACCAAGACGGAGAGTGATGGAGTGCTTCATCAGATGACCTGGCCTCTACAATCACCCGAGCTCAACCCAATTGAGATGGTTTGGGATGAGTTGGACTGCAGAGTGAAGGAAAAACAGCCAACAAGTGCTCAGCATATGTGGGAACTCCTTCAAGACTGTTGGAAAAGCATTCCAGATGAAGCTGCTTGAGAGAATGCCAAGAGTGTGCAAAGCTGTCATCAAGGCAAAGGGTGTCTACTTTGAAGAATATAAAATATATGTATTTAACACTTTTGGTTACTACATTATTCCAAATGTGTTATTTCATTAGTTTTATTCTACAATGTAGAAAATAGTAAAAATAAATAAAAACCCTTGAATGAGTAGGTGTGTCCAAACCTTTTGACTGGTACTGTAGATCAGATCAGTGTGTGTGTGTGTGTGTGTGTGTGTGTGTGTGTGTGTGTGTGTGTATTTATTTATTTATTTTAACTTCTTAGGGAGTGGTGGTGCGCTAGTACATCAGAGTTCAAAAAGGCTTTACGGCGAAAGCACCACATTTGATTGTTTGAGGATAGCACCTCACATATTTTTCCCATTACCATAAATTCATAAGCCATCACGGTTCACACAAAACATTTCACAGCGAAAACAAATCAATTACCTTTTGAAGAACTTCTGCTGAGGGCTTCCCAAGTGTCCAACGAAGACAATCCATGGTTCTTTTGTTAGAAAAAGTAATGTATTATATCCATAAATCTCTGTTTGGTTGGCGCGTTATAATGAGAAAATACAGCGTCGACTCGTCCATTGAAACGTGAAGAGAACTCGTTCAACTTATACCTATAAACTTGTCCAAGAACAATCAAACATAATTGTAAATGTATCCTTAGGAACACTTTTATGTGTATATATAGTATAATATTTTAACCGGAATATAAACTGGGCGATAAGAAAGGAAAAAACCACAGAGCGTGCCAGCCGGGAACGCACGTTCTCTACTGTTGACATCTGTGTGGCCACTTCCTAATTCGTTGTCTTCTACAATCTAAAAGCATCTAAACAGAACACAAAACACTTTCTCGAGACTGTTGACATCCAGAGGAAGCAATAGGTACTGCATTCATATGCCCTTATAAGGGCATTTTCATAAGGGAGGAGTTCCAAATCAGGCAATGTGTCAAAATCACTTTTTTCAGGACAGAAATTCCCCGGGTTTTCGCCTGCCATATCCGTTCTGTTATACTCACAGACAAAATGTTAACATTTTTAGAAACTTCAGTGTTTCCTATCCAATGGTACTAAATATGTGCATATCCTATTTTCTGGGCCTGAATGGGAGGCATTTTACTTTGGGCACGCCAGGCTCTCCAAAACCGTCACCTCGTGCGCTGCTCCCTAAGAAGTTTTTAAACTGTCAAATAAAATAAATCAACCAGGGAAACTAATAAAGGCATTCGTTTTGTGTTCAATATCATGTCTAACCCCTGCCTGACCTGTACGATCAGGAAAGTTTAGGAGGAGGAGGATGATGATGATGATGATGATGATGATGGTTAACTTCCTGGTTTTGCAGGAGGTGCAGGAACGGTGGGAACTCATCCAGAAAGCTTTAAACAGAGACTTTTGCAGTTCCCATGATGTGAAGGTAAGTTAATGACTAAATTGAAATGCTGTTTGTTCACTGTGGAGCAATTTTAATTTTTATTTAACCAGGTAGGCCAGTTGAGAACAAGTTCTCATTTACAACTGCGACCTGGCCAAGATAAAGCAAAGCAGTTCAACACATACTACAACAACAGAGTTACACATTGGAGTAAAACAAACATAGTCAATAACACAATAGAAAAATGTACAGTGTGCGCAAATGTAGAAGATTAGGGAGGCAATAAATAGGCCATAGAGAGGCGAAATAATTACAATTTAGCATTAAGCAATATATTCAACATATACAGTATCTATTGTTGACCAGATGCATCAGTACATTATTAGGTTGTTTTATGTGATGTTCAAATGCATTTTCAGTGTGTTATCAAATGTGTTCTAGAGAGAGGAACGATCCATCGAATCCATGATTGTATAAATAATACCTGTTGTTACCCGAATTGGCCATGAGATGGCACCATGATCCCGGGAAATCGAGGCAAAGATGATGACATTTATTGGTGTGCATTCCCCATTTTTAGAATGCCATATTGAAGTACAATGTTGCTCATGCCAAGAGATGGGACTTTACAGCCCTTCACTTGTTCTGCAACAAGGTAAGAAAATAAATGTTTTTTATTTATTTAACCAACAACCTTCTAAAATATATAGTCATCAGGTGGACCATCTGGGTTCAAGGACATCTGAATAATAAAATTGTTTCTTGGCCTCATCAGTTAAACACACACACACACTCGCAACCCTACGCACGCAATCAGCGTCTGGTTTTAAGGATCACTATTAAACTAATCATGTTTTTACTATCCATGACTGTTACCAGTCAGATTGGCATAAAACCACAGGGCTGTCGTGGTCTACTCTGGTGCTAGGTTCAGACACAGCACAGATGGCTCATTTGCCGATGATCCTTTCAGCTGTGTAAGTCACACGGAGTCAGTCATCTGGCTACATCTGCATGTCTCTCTAAAGACAGCAACCGTTATACCCAGCAGACGCTGTACTTTTAGCTGGGTCTTATCAACCGATTTTACATTTAATAATAAGGGCTCTATCAATGTCTGTCTTCCCCTAATGTTTAGCTCTTACAAGTTGCTGGTAAAAAAGAAAACAGATTAAATAACTTATGGAACAGACTGTGACTGTGAGGGGACGCACACATTATTTTGTTGTATTGTTTGTGTATTTTTTAATTTGTGTGACTGTCTTTTGTGTATCAGTGTTTTGTTAATTGTCATTTTTTTGTGTGGACCCCAGGAAGATTAGCTTCTGCAAAAAGCTCATGGGGATCCTAATAAATAAATAAAGTCATTCATTTGGTTGGTTTATAGCCGAAATCACCTTTTATAATTTATCAGAATTCTATGGCTTAAATTCATTCTCTGTAAATTGTGAATAACTTACTCCGGGGACTAGCCTATTTACTGTCAAACTCAATGGCGTCTAGGATGACGTCGTCCCCACAGTGACTGTACGTACATACCCCAACCAGAAGCCATGTGGTTACAGGCAACATCCACACTGAGCTAAAGGGTAGAGCTGCCGCTTTCAAGGAGTGGGACTCTAACCTGGAAGCTAATAAGAAATCCCGCTATGCCCTCCGACGAACCATCAAACAGGCGATGCGTCAATACAGGACTAAGATCGAATCGTGCTACACCGGCTCTGACGCTTGTCGGATGTGGCAGGGCTTGCAAACCATTACAGACAACAAGGGGAAGCACAGCTGAAAGCTGCCCAGTGACATGAGCCTACCAGACGAGCTAAACTACTTCTATGCTCGCTTCGAGGCAAATAACACTGAAACATGCATTAGACCACCAGCTGTTCCGGAAGACCTTTAAACAGGTCAACATTCCCAAGGCCGCAGGGCCAGACAGATTACCAGGACGTGTACTGCGAGCATGCGCTGACCAACTGGCAAGTGTCTTCACTGACATTTTCAACCTCTCCCTGTCCGAGTCTGTAAAACCAACATGTTTTAAGCAGACCACCATAGTGCCTGTGCACAAGAACACTAAGGTAACCTGCCTAAATGACTACCGACCCGTAGCGCTCACGTCTGTAGCCATGAATTGCTTTGAAAGGCTGGTCATGGTTCACATCAACACCATTATCCCAGAAACACTAGACCCTCCAATTTGCATACCGCCCCAACAGATCCACAGATGATGCAATCTCTATTGCACTCCACACTGCCCTTTCCCACCTGGACAAAAGGAACACCTATGTGAGAATGCTGTTCATGGACTACAGCTCAGCGTTCAACACCATAGTGCCCTCAAAGCTCATCAATAAGCTAAGGACCCTGGGACTAAACACCTCCCTCTGCAACTGGATCCTGGACTTCCTGACAGGCTGCCCCCAGGTGGTAAGGATAGGTAACACATCCGCCACGCTGGTCCTCAACACAGGGGTCCCTCAGGGGTGCGTGCTCAGTCCCCTCCTGTACTCGCTGTTCACTCATGAATGCACGGCCAGGCACGACTCCAACACCATCATTAAGTTTGCTGATGACACAACAGTGGTAGGCCTGATCACCAACAGCGAATAGACAGCCTATAGGGAGGAGGTCAGAGACCTGGCCGTGTGGTGCCAGGACAACAATCTCTCCCTCAACGTGATCAAGACAAAGGAGATGATTGTGGACTACAGGAAAATAAGGACCGAGCACGCCCCCATTCTCATCGACGGGGCTGTAGTGGAGCAGGTTGAGAGCTTCAAGTTCCTTAGTGTCCACATCACCAACAAACTAACATGGTCCAAGCACACCAAGACAGTCGTGAAGAGGGCACGACAAAACCTATTCCCCCTCAGGAGACGGAACAGATTTGGCATGGGTCCTCAAATCCTCAAAAGGTTCTACAGCTGCACCATCAAGAGCATCCTGACTGGTTGCATCACTGCCTGGTATGGCAACTGCTCTGCCTCCGACCGTAAGGCGCTACAGAGGGTAGTGTGAACGGCCCAGTACATCACTGGGGCCAAGCTTCCTGCCATCCAGGACCTCTATACCAGGCGGTGTCAGAGGAAGGCCCTAAGAATTGTGAAAGACTCCAGCCATCCTAGTCATAGACTGTTCTCTTTACTACGGCACGGCAAGCGGTACCGGAGTGCCAAGTCTAGGTCCAAGAGGCTTCTAAACAGCTTCTACTCCCAAGCCATAAGCACCCGGACAGCTAATCAAATGGCTACCCAGACTATTTGCATTAGCCCTCCCCCTCTTTTACACCGCTGCTACTCTCTGTTGTTATCATCTATGCATAGTCACTTTAATAACTCTACCTATATCTATATATTACCTCAACTCACTAGTGCAACCCGCACATTGACTCTGTACCGGTACCCCCCCTGTATATAGTCTCGCTATTGTTATTTTACTAATGCTCTTTAATTACTTGTTAGAAATAAAACTAATTCTTATCTGTATTTTTTATCTTTATCTGGATACACTCAGTGACGAGAGAGCTGCCTTATTGGCTGTCTGTCTTATCTAGTGGCAAACTCGCCATCCTCCACTCCTCTCTCTGTCTGTCCCTCTCTCTGTCTGTCCCTCTCTCTGTCTGTCCGTCTCTCTGTTTGCCTGTCTCTCTGTCTGTGTCTCTCTCTCTTATCTGTCGCCAGTTGGCACCTGCCCTGTCTAGTGGCTGTGTTGCTGTAGCTACAGTCCTTGCTTGGTCCCAAATCTTTGTGCTCTCTGGCTGACGATCACAATATGAGTTGGCAAGACAACACTAACCCATCTGGGACCAGGCTACAGCAGACCAGTCAGAGAGAACCTCCAAATAAACACAACATCAGCACCTGCCTGCTATCTAGCTAACCGTCACTAGGGAAATGGGATCAATCTGCCTGCTATCTAGCTAACCGTCACTAGGGAAATGGGATCAATCTGCCTGCTATCTAGCTAACCGTCACTAGGGAAATGGGATCAATCTGCCTGCTATCTAGCTAACCGTCACTAGGGAAATGGGATCAATCTGCCTGAATTGTAGCAGTGGAAATATTCCTTTTAGAAAAGACGGGGTGACATCTTGACCCGAGCAGTCAATTGGTTTATAGTCTAGTCCTCGACTGATTTTAAAGAGTGGTGTGTCGTTCTCTCTACAGCTCCGTGTTGTTCTTCTAACGTAGCTCCGGTAGAGCTACAAGAGAGTGTTTGAATTGTTTGAAAAAGACACATTTCATTATTGTTTGTTTCTCGTCTCAAGAAATACATTTTCATTTTCTACATTGTAGAATAATAGTGAAGACGTTAAAACTATGAAATAACTCCAATCCTGTAGTAACCAAGTGTTAAATAAATCTAAATATATTTCAGATTCTTCAAAGTATGTGCGAAGCTGTCATCAAGGCAAAGGGTGGCTATTTTGAAGAATATCAAATATGAAATATATTTTGATTTGTTTAACACTTTTTTTTGGTTACTGCATGATTCCATATGTGTTATTTCGTAGTTTTGATGTCTTCACTATTCTATATATCCCTCCCTATTTCAAGCGTGTCAAGACGGTAGGTAGCCTAGTGGTTCGAGCTTTGGGCCAATAACCGAAAGGTTGCTGGATTGACTCCCCGAGCTGACAAGGTAAAAATCTGTCGTTCTGCCCCTGAGCAAAGCAGTTAACCCACTGTTCCCCGGGGCGCCGAAGACGTGGATGTTGATTAAGGCAGCCCCCCGGGGGCACCGCTCTGATTCAGAGGGATTGGGTTAAATGCCGAAGACACATTTCAGTTGAAGGCATTCAGTTGTACAACTGACTAGGCATCACCCTTTCCCTTTTCTTTATCTTTAGGCACAAAATGTAATTGATATAATGTACAGTATGTAGGAGAATGGCAGTGCTGTTTCGGGAAGGCTATACATGCAGGGGGGAACAGGAGTCAAGAGAACTCATTTAATCCCATTCCATCTAACGGTAGCGTTTCGTAGGCTGTCAGAGGAAAACAGCTGCCTGACATCATATGATATCAGAGAAACACAATGCATTATTCCATTCTTAAACCTGTCAAATTGATTAGCAAAACACTTATGTCATAAATCATGTTATAGAGTGAATTATTAACTTCGTTTTTTTTTTTACATTGACAAATGGGAAATGCACTACATGAACAAAAGTATGTGGACACCTGTTTGTCGAACATCTCATTCCAAAATCATGGGTATTAATATGGAGGTGGTCCCCCCCTTTTGCTGCTATAACAGCTTCCACTCTTCTGGAAAGCATTTCCACTAGATGTTGGAACATTGCTGAGGGGACTTAATTCTATTCAAATCAAATGTACTGGTCACATATACACATATTTAGCAGATGTTATTGCGGGTGTAGCAAAATGCTTGTGTTTCTAGCTCCAACTGTGTAGTAGCATCTAACAATTCACAACAATACACACACATGTAAAATAATGGCATTAATGAGGTCTGGTACTGATGTTGGGCGATTTTAGGCATGGCTCGCAGTCGGCGTTCCAATTCATCCCAAAGGTGTTCGATGGGGTTGAGGTCAGGGCTCTGTGCAGGCCAGTCAAGTTCTTCCACACCGATCTCGACAAACCATTTCTGTATGGACCTTGCTTTGAGCACAGGGGGCATTGGCGTGCTGAAACAGGAAAGGGCCTTTCCCAAACTGTTGCCACAAAGTTGGAGGCACAGAATCGTCTAGAATGTCATGGTACTTCACAATAACAGCACTTACAGTTGACCGGGGCAGCTCTGGCAGGGCAGAAATTTGATGAACTGACTTGTTGGAAAGTTGACATCCTATATGACAAGTCACTGAGCTCTTCAGTAAGGCCATTCTACTGTCAATGCTTGTCTATGGAGATTGCATGGCTGTGTGCTCAATTTGTATACACCTGTCAGCAACGGGTGTGGCTGAAATAGCCAAATCCACTCATTTGAAGGGGTGTCCACATACTTTTGTATGTAGAGGCCATATTTTTCCTCACAATAAAATTGAAGCGACGTGCGCTTGTAACAGGAGTCGCCTGTTTTTATGTATTTTTGGGACAACTGACAAGCTAATACCTTGATGTACAGCATAGGTGGGGGAGGGATAGAGAGGGAGGGATGAAGGATAGAGAGGGATGTAGGGAGAAGAGGCATCCCCCTTCTCTCTACGGCATCCCCCTTCTCTCTACGGCAGCCCCCTCTCCTCTCTACGGCAGCCCCCTCTCCGCTCTCTGGCAGCCCCCTCTCC
>QNTS01004187.1:6020-21993 GCA_003317085.1 Hucho hucho | reverse complement strand
AACCACTAGGCTACCTGCTCCAACCACTAGGCTACCTGCTCCAACCACTAGGCTACCTGCTCCAACCACTAGGCTACCTGCTCCAACCACTAGGCTACCTGCTCATTGGGGTGGACATTGAACACTAATACCTTATCATTGTAAAAAATAATTTAATAAGGATCAGTCTGGCTTCCTCAATTACAGCGCTGACATGCCTTTTATCCAAGTACGACAAATGGACACACAACAGTCCAGCATAAATTCAAATGAGCACATCTTTTAAGAGCCACTGTTCGACGTATCTTTATTTCATTACCTGATAACATTTCCATAATCGTGCAGACCATTTCGATTCAATTTGACTTGTATCAACATGGGAACCAGACACCAGGTAACAGTAATGTTGACCTGTCCCCTATCAACATGGTATGGCTGTTATTGAATGTGTTTTTTAGGGCTAGAGTCTATGAGAGAGGGTTATTGTCTTTCGACACATAAGATTATTTCTGTGTCAGGTCAGTGCTACCCTGTAGCAGGTCTATTTCACTGGATCAACATGGGAACCAGACACCAGGTAACAGTAATGTTGACCTGTCCCCTAGAGGGGAGAATATGAACCAATGAGTTGGCTAACTTGCCTAAATGTTCCGAAATATGAGATTGAAATGAGCTTGGTCTAATTGTCTCAACAATCAAAAACACCAAGGTCTTCATGAACCAGAAAATCAATAGTTATTTTGGGTCGTTTATTCAAGTAAGCTGGCTTACTCACTGAACCTTCGTTGTAGTATACACCATGGACTGTTCAAACAAACGTGACAACGGCAAATGAGTTGGCACTACAAACTGGAACATTCTGAGGGTCAAAATGCTGCCCAGTTGGTCTGTTTGGTGGCGGTAAAGGATCCTCTAGGATGTTGACATAACTTTGTCCTCACAGCAGACTCTCTGGCACTCAGACTTTATCTAACTAACTGGTCTCACAGCGATTCTCAACTGCATCACTTCCTCTATGTCTGGCAAGTGCCTCGTGTACAGTATTGTACCACCATTTTGATTATGAGCCAAAGTCCCTATCACGGCCAGATGTGATACAGCCTGGATTCGAACCAGGGACTGTAGTGACGCCTCTTACACTGAGATGCAGTGCCTTAGACCGCTGTTCCACTCGGGAGCCTGGGCAAGGGTACCACAAAATGTCTGCAAGCTTTGAAGGCCCCCAAGAATGTAAATAGTCCTGGTGGCCATTTTCATATCGTCTTGGGATTTGACATGTTCTGATCATAACTGCCATGGTCATTGGTCATTCTAGTGGACAGTCCACATAATCTGATATGACCTATGAGATTCCATAGCTTCTCAAACTTGTGTAGGAATGACCACTATACATTACCAGTTAAACATTTAAATTGGGATTTCCATCAGTTCTCTGTGGTTTGATGTACAGTACCAGTCAAAAGTTTTGACATCTACTATTTTTTTTATTTTTTTTTACTGTTTTCTAGATTGTAAAATAATAGTGAAGACATCAAAACTATGAAATAACACGTATGGAATCATGTAGTAACCAAAAAAGTGTTAAATAAATCAAGATATTTTATATTTCAGATTCTTCAAAGTGGCCACCCTTTGCCTTGATGACAGCTTTGCACACTCTTGGCATTCTCTCAACCAGGTAGTCACCTGGAATGCATTTCAAATAACAGGTGTGCCTTGTTAAAAGTTAATTTGTGGAATTTCTTTCCTTAATGCGTTTGAGCCAATCAGTTGTGTTGTGACAAGGTGGGTTGTTATACAGAAGATAGCCCTATTATGGAAAGAACAGCTCAAATAAGCAAAGACAGTCCATCATTACTTTAAGACATGAATGTCAGTCAATGCAGAACATTTCAAGAACTTTTGGAAAGTTTCTTCAAGTGCAGTTGCAAAAACCATCAAGCGCTATGATGAAACTGGCTCTCATGCAGACCGCCACAGGAAAGGAAGACCCAGAGTTACCTCTGCTGCAGAGAATAAGTTCATTAGTTAACTGCACCTCAGATTGCAGCCCAAATAAATGGTTCAGAGTTGTTCAGAGGAGACTGCGTGAATCAGGCCTTCATGGTCGAATTGCCGCAAAGAAACCACTACTGAAGGACACCAATAATAATAAGAAGAGACTTGCTTGGGCCAAGAAACACAAGATTTTAGGTTCCAACCGCTGTGTCTTTGTGAGACGCAGAGTAGGTGAACGGATTATCTCTGCATGTGTGGTTTCCACCGTGAAGCTTGCAGGAGGAGGTGTTATGGTATGGGGGTGCTTTGCTGGTGACACTGTCTGTGATTTTATTTAGAATTCAAGGCACACTTAACCAGCATGGCTACCACAGCATCATTTGGGACTATCATTTGTTTGTCAACAGGACAATGACCCAACACACCTCCAGGTTGTGTAAGGGATATTTTACCAAGAAGGAGAGTGATGCTACATCAGATGACCTGGCTTCCACAATCACCCGACATCAATCCAATTGAGATGGTTTGGGATTAGTTGGACCGAGAAGGAACAGGAAGGAAAAGCAGCCAACAAGTGCTCAGCATATGTGGGTACTCCTTCAAGACTGTTTGAAAATCATTCCAGCTGAAGCTGGTTGAGAGAATGCCAAGAGTGTGCAACGCTGAAGAATCTCAAATATAAAATATATTTTGATTTAACACTTTTTTGGTTACTACATGTCTTCACTATTATTATACAATGTAGAAAATAGTAAAAATATAGACAAAACCCTGGACTGATTAGTTGTGTCCTAACTTTTGACTGGTACTGTATGCATGTTTATGTGGTTGCAGTTTGTGTCCTGCTGGTGACAAATCCAATTTCCCCATGGGCGATTAATAAAGTTGATTCAAACCCACCCCGAGGCCTCTCCGATTCAAACCCACCCCGAGGCCTCTCCGATTCAAACCCACCCCGAGGCCTCTCCGATTCAAACCCACCCCGAGGCCTCACCGATTCAAACCCACCCCGAGGCATCTCCGATTCAAACCCACCCCGAGGCCTCTCCGATTCAAACCCACCCCAAGGTCTGTCCTTGGAGAAGATCTGATAACAGAATTGTTGTTGCAGTGGTGGTGCGGTTTGTACTCTTAATAGAGGAACTTTTACTTCTAACATCGACTTTATAGGCTTAATGTGATGTAATACTGGCCTCTCTCGGTAATTCCTGCTGCTCTGTACACACTACCCATCTCTGTCGGCATCACACTTTTTGCGTTCCAAATGGTACCCCCCGTACCCTTTTATAGTGCACTACGTTTAACCAGAGCCCTATGGGCCCTAAAGGGAATAGGGAACCATTTGGGATGCAGACAGTGTGATTATCTAAATGGAGAAAGGAATGAGATTAACATTGTCTCAGATGGCCATCTGTAACTACAGCCCTTTACTAAAATACAGGAGGAGAGTAGTGACTGTAACTACAGCCCTTTACTAAAATACAGGAGGAGTATAGTGACTGTAACTACAGCCCTTTACTAAAATACAGGAGGAGTATAGTGACTGTAACTACAGACCTTTTAGTAATCATCATTAGCTAGCTAACAGTAAAAGCATTTGGAAATGATCTGAACCCCTGATGATGGTATGTGTTGGAGGACAAGCACGACGGTCAAGTCCCATCGAGATGGACTGTGACTGAGCAGCAGTGGAAGAGATCCTGTTTGTCTGAGCTGGTCAGTCTTGTGGCACTTGGACACAAGCTAAGGCTGATTAAACCTTGGCTGAGCTGGTCAGTCTTGTGGCACTTGGACACAAGCTAAGGCTGATTAAACCTTGGCTGAGCTGGTCAGTCTTGTGGCACTTGGACACAAGCTAAGGCTGATTAAACCTTGGCTGAGCTGGTCAGTCTTGTGGCACTTGGACACAAGCTAAGGCTGATTAACCTTGGCTGAGTTGCCTGTGGGAGGGAGAGTGTAAACACCCAATGTACTCTAGGCTACATCACGACGCCACTGATGACGATTATTTGAACACTTTGGCCATGTTCTGTTATAATCTCCACCCGGCACAGCCAGAAGAGGACTGGCTAACCCTCACAGCCTGGTTCCTCTCTAGGTTTCTTCCTAGGTTCCGGCCTTTTCTAGGGAGTTTTTCCTAACCACCGTGCTTCTACACCTGCATTGCTTGCTGTTTGGGGTTTTAGGCTGGGTTTCTGTACAGCACTTTGTGACATCAGCTGATGTAAGAAGGGCTTTATAAATAATATTGATTGATTGATGATGGTGATGATGGTACGTCCAAGACAAAAGCAATGTTGAATGTGTATAAAAGATTGAGGCCAGTGTTCAGTCTTGTGGCACTTGGGAACAAGCTAAGGCTTAATTAACCTTGGCTGGAGATTTCTGGTGGAAGGTAAACCCCCAACCTCTATAAGGGCAGGGACCACCCCTAATGACCACCCAAGGACCCCTGCCTACACCGCTACACCGTCCACTGATGGTGTTGTTGTGTCCAAGACCGGAGCATTGTTAGCCGCTGATGGTGTTGTGTCCAAGACCGGAGCATTGTTAGCCGCTGATGGTGTTGTGTCCAAGACCGGAGCATTGTTTGCCGCTGATGGTGTTGTGTCCAAGACAGGAGCATTGTTAGCCGCTGATGGTGTTGTGTCCAAGACCGGAGCATTGTTTGCCGCTGATGGTGTTGTGTCCAAGACAGGAGCATTGTTAGTAGATCTGGCTGATTTGGTCGTTGAGAAGAGTGCTGTTTTGGAAGAACCCTCGGCCTCCGCTTTGGGGAGATGCAGTACCACAGATACTTCCTTGGATCCCTCGGCAAGACCTCCTTTTAACTCAATGAGTAGAAATAGAAATAGAATAGTAGAAATGTATCTGGGATTCATTAAATACATTTGTAGTCTAGCAGGGGGAGGCTTACAACAGAAAACAAAGAAGTTCTTGTTTGTCTTTGTAAAGTAGATTTGGTTCTGTTGTAAGTTTCTTCATACAAATGAGAGTTTCTAGTCATAACGAAAATGAACTGCGCTCTGCAACACTTTTTCTCTAAACATCACATCTCTACATGGAAAATCTTTGATGGATTGTTGCCATTTATATAATTATGTATTCATTTCACCATTCCCAAAATACCATATTGGAATTCTATTACTAAAAGCCTGCTCTTACCTGCTCTTACCAACCATTGGCTGGCTAGCTGCCCTGTGGGCTAAATAACATGGCGCAAGATTGTTTCTACTGGGCTACAATGACAGAAAAGAAAAATGAGGAATGGACTTAAATGAATGAGTTTCTCTGGGCCTGGAGGGACTCTCAGCCTCTCAGTGCATCAAGCCTTGTGTCATTAAGCCTTGTCATTCCTTTTGCTCTCATGAAATTTCTCTCTCTTTGATTGAAATTCCTCTCTCTCTCTCTCTCTCTCTCTCTCTCTCTGATTTGAAATGGCATGCCGATGAAGGGCAAAGCAGGAGGACGCGCAGGAGTTCTGTAGACTTGGCCGTTGGTAGCGAGATGGTGATTGCCTTAATGCTGGGTTAGACATTCAGTTCAAATAGCCTCACTAGTGCACCTCTACAGACAGGCAGCTTTTTTTAGTAGGCTGGATGAGTTGAATAGTCTCCCGACGTCCCTGCTCCTTTTTAAAGGGACATGGGGCCTCGTTAATGTAGCCCTGGGGTTGCTGGGAGGTGGAAGGGGGGCCACGTTATTTTTGTTTCTCGTTCTCTTCTATTCGTTTCCTTTTTGTGTAAGTGCTGTGCAGTGGAGGGACACATGAGTGTGACTTTGTGATGGGACCGAGGCCTGGGGCCAACTGCCATTGTTGCAACGATGCAAGAAGGACAGTGGCGGTCGGTGCCGTTAAAGATGAGGGAGGACTATTTTTTTTTTTTCTCATGAGCATGGCCTTATTTCTATTACAGCATATTGGATGACTGTCATTCATATTCCATTCACCCAGTTCAATGTAACATTGATAGGTTTAGGCTACTACATTGTACTATAATTTACCTCATACCCATCATGAGGTTGCTACAACCAAGCCTATGAATGAAAGTTTACAACGTAGGTGCACACAGGTCGCGAGACAAATCAAGGTGACAGACAGTGACACGTTCAATAGCGCCTTGCACACTCTTGCCTGCATCTACGGTGTAATCATTAGTCCAACAGTTGCAAACAAGAGTTTCTGTTGGACACATTCAGGTAGGTTTATCCTAGTTTTTGTTCCCTTTGCTTCCGTTTAAGATATGTTTTTTTCAACAGAATCGTTGGAATGAATACACACCCTGGTCACACGTAAAACGCAGTTCACTCTCATAGCAGCCACATTGTATTCTTTCTCTTCTCTTCGCTTGTGGACTTCAATGCGCAACACTAGGTTACCCTGGGGCGGCAAGGTAGCACCTCTAATATTTATGCATTAGCATAAATCCATAACCCAACAAGGGTCTCACAAAACATATAAAATCGCTTACCTTTGATGAACTTCTGCTGAGGGCTTCCCAAGTGTCCAACGAAGACAATCCATGCTTCTTTGGTTAGAAAAAGTCATTTATTATATCCATAAATCTCCGTTTGGTTGGCGCGTTATGATCATAAAATCCACCGTTGAGTCGCCCATTGAACCGTGAAGAGAACACGTTCAAATTATACCTATACACTTTCTACAAACAAATCAAACATAATTTTTTATGTATTCTTAGGTATCCTTTTGGGTATATTTGCTGTAATATTTAAACCGGACGATAACGTGAACGATAGGAAAGGAAAATAAAGTGGTGCGCGTTCACAATCTCGCGCGCGTTAAACCTTGTTTACAAAAGTGGTCGCCTGACAATTTCCTATCCGTTCTGGTCACTGCTAGAATTCCCAGTCTGACTGTTGACATCTAGTGGAAGCCATAGGTACTGCAGTCTCAGTCCTACATAAAGTTGTATGCAATAGGCACAATGGAGAAGATGCTCATTTACAAGAAAACTGCAAATCCGGATGGGTTTTCCTCGGGTTTTCGCCTGCTATATCACTTCTGGTATATTCACATACATTATTTTAACACTCTTAGAAACTTCAGAGTGTTTCCTATCCAATAGTACTAATTATGTGCATATCCTAGTTTCTGGGCCTGAGTGGCATGCATTTTACTTTGGGCACGCCAGACTCTCCAAAACCGTCACCTCGGGAGCTGCTCCCTAAGAAGTTAACTGACTTGCCTAGTACAATAAAGGTAAAAAAAAAATTTTAAATTGCACAACACATCAGCTGTATTTGACCAGGTTTTAAATAAAAAGCCAAACCGCTACACACAGCCGTATTAGCTAAAGTAATGTCATAGTCAGCATTGCTAATAGAACTAACGCGATAGTAAACCCTCTACAATCATGCAGTAACATTACAGTGTACAGTCAGTAAGCAGTTACACCGGCGGGCCCCGGTGGCAATACATTTGTAATACCAAAAAGCTAACCTTGACTTGGAAGAGTTTCAGTGTTATGTTGGAAAGTCATAGCCAGCTAGCTAACACAGCCATCCCTCTGTTTGAGCCGGGTGTTTCAGTAGGCTAAACTAGATAGCTACGTCTGCTAGCTAAGGAAGTGAAACTGAAAGTGAGAAAAAAATACAATCTCTCTCGCTTCTCCTTCATTTTGGAAGAAATTAAATTTGTTCAAAACTCTTAAACTATTGTCTTTCTCTTTGAGTCAACTACTCACCACATTTTATGCACTACAGTGCTAGCTAGCTATAGCTTATGCTTTCAGTACTAGATTCATTCTCTGATCCTTTGATTGGGTGGACAACATGTCAGTTCATGCTGCAAGAGCTCTGATAGGTTGGAGGACGTCCTCTGAAAGTTGTCATAATTACTGTATAAGTCTATGGAAGTGGGTGAGAACCATGAGCCTCCTAGGTTTTGTATTGAAGTCAATGTAGCCAGAGGAAGACGGAAGCTAGCTGTCCTCCGGCTACACCATGGTGCTACCCTACAGGGGGCTGTTGAGGCTACTGTAGACCTTCTCAAATCAAATTTGATTCGTCACATACACATGTTTAGTAGATTTTATTGCGGGTGTTGATTTTATTGCGAAATGCTTTGGTTTCTAGCTCCAATAGTGCAGTAATATCTTACAAAATAGTATTTTAATCAGTTATTTGGTGAAGTGATTATATTTAGTATCATTTTATCTAAAATGTATAACTTATTTTAACGAAATTCACTGAGGATGGTTATCCCCTCCCTCCTCTGAGGAACCTCCACTGCTTTCTATATAACCGGCCTGGCCCGGCTGCAGTGAGTGAAAGGGAAGATGAGCAAGAGATGATTCTAATTAATATCAAAGTTCAAGCTTGACTGAACTCACATGGATGGACAAAGTTTGAGGCCTGTGCTCTCGCGCTCTCCTCTCCTCTTCTCTTCTCTTCTCTTCCTCTCTCTCTCTCTCTCTCTCTCTATCCTTCTCTCCCCGTCTCTCTCTTCCTTCTCGCTCTTACCTTCTTTCTCGGTCTCTCTCTCCCTGTCTCTCTCTTCAGTACTGGTGACACTGTGTGTCGTCTCTTCCAATCCTTCTCATTTTAGTAATGAAATCAAATAATTGGCAGTTGGTCTTAAGGGACCCCTACAGACGAAGGTAATTCAGTAGAGGGTAGTAGTTATTTACTGCCTGCCCAGAAGGACTGGGATGTGTGTGATCTACCTTTCTGGACTCAAACACCCAGTGGCTTTTTCCATCTAGCTGGTTCCACCACCTCAGGCCCACCATAAACTGGCCTTTGATGTTCTGAAATATAGTAGTGGAGTCAATACATAATTAGGCTACTTACTTAGAGGGATAATCCACCCCCAGAAAAAAATAAATTATGAAACTCCTGTCAATTTGGTGAAATCCTATGTTTTATCAGTGGGTAAAATAAAAACATTTCCCAATGATTTAACTTCTAAGTGGTGCGTCTGTGAAATCAGGAAGTGGTATAGGATTGCATCATAGCTACATGGTTCTCGTCACTGGAGATAGTGGATAACACACTTATCACTTTCCATAACGCTTTTAAAACACCGACCTGCACTCCAGATCACCAAATCAGCCACCTGCACTCCAGATCACAAAATCAGCCAATAGGATATAAACTTGACTTATTCCACATTTTGTTGTTACAGCCTGAAATTCAAAATGGATTAAATATATTTTTCTCACCAATCTACACACAATACCCCATAATGGCAAAGGGAAAACATGTTTTTAAAATGTAATGTATTGAAAATGAAATCTCATTTTATTCACACCCCTTAGTCAATACATATTAGAATCACCTTTTGGCAGTGATTACAGCTGTGAGTCTTTCTGGCTAAGTCTCTAACAGCTTTGCACACTTGAATTGTACAATATTTTCACACAATTTTTTTATATTCTTTGTTGATCATTGCTAGACAACGATTTTCTTGCCATAGATTTTCAAGACGATTTAAGTCAAACCTGTAACTAGGCCTCTTAGGAACCTTCCATGTTGTTTTGTTAAGCAACTCCAGTGTATACTTGGCCTTGTGTTTTAGGTTATTGTCCTGCTGAAAGGTGAATTAATCTCCCAGTATCTGTTGGAAAGCAGACTGAACCAGGTTATCCTCAAGGATTTTGCCTGTGCTTAGCTATATTCTGTTTTTTTTTATAAAAAAAAAAGATCCTTGTCAGTGACAAGCATACCCATAACATGATGCAGCCACCACCATGCTTAAAAATATGAAGTGGTACTCAAGGATTAGTTGTGTTGGATTTGCCCCAAACATAACACTTTATATTCAGGACATAAAGTTAATTTGCCACATTTTTTGCAGTATTACTTTAGTGCCTTGTTGCAAACAGGAAGCATGTTTTGGAATATTTTTATTCTGTGCAGGCTTCCTTCTTTTCACTCTGTAATTTATGTTAGTATTGCGGAGTAACTACAATGTTCTTGATCCTTCAATTTTCCCCTGTTACAGCCATTAAACTCTTAACTGCTTTAAAGTCACTATTGGCCTCATGGTGAAATCCCTGAGCGGTTTCCTTCCTCTCCGGCAACTGATTTATGAAGAACGCCTGTATCTTTGTAGTGACTGGGTGTATTGATACACCATCTGAAGTATAATTCATAACTTCACCATGCTCAAAGGGATATTCAATGGCAGATATACATTTATTTTACCCATCTACCAATAGGTGCCTTTCTTTGCAAGGCATTAGAAAACCTCCATGATCTTTGTGGTTGAATCTGTGTTTGAAATTCACTGCTCGACTGAGGGACCTTACAGATAATTGTATGTGTGGGGGTACAGATATATTTTTACTCCTGAATTTATTTAAGCTTGCCGCAAACAAAAGGGTTGAATACATATTGACTCAAGACATTTCAGCTGATGTGTTTTCGCATCTCGTCTCCTCCGATGTCGCTCTTCCGTATCTGCAGTGGAAGGTGGCTGAAGCTACAGCTGGGTTTTTTTTTAAGGCCATGAATACTTATTGACTCCATACATATCAGCTTAATTAAAAAAAAAAAAAAACATTTGTAAACATTTCTAAAATCATAATTCCTCTTTGACATTATGGGATATTGTGTGTAGGCCAGTGAGACAACATCTGTTCTGGGCAATTCTGAATTCAAATTAATGAAATGAGTTGAAAGATTTGTTCTTTTTTTTTGACTGAATGAGTCAAAAAAAAAAAAAGATCTGAGTCAGTAAAAAGAGCTGAACATCCCATCACTAGTTTCTCCTCTGATCTCCCTGCGCACAGTTGCAACCGCTAATTCAAAGTTTTGAGCTCTACCACGTTTAACATGGTGAAATTGTAACTCCTAAATTGATAGTGCAGTTTGTTTCAGGGATTTTACAACTAGCTAGCTACTTCACATGCAGATATGGACTTTGGTATTGAGTGTAGCTACGTTTTACAGCCTGTCCAGAGAGAATAAATTTCATTGTGGGTTTTGTAGTCGACCTGAGCTCCAACAGATTGCCATAACAATTTTGCTTCCTACCTTAGTATTACGATGAAATGCAAAATGAAATGAAATGAATATCACAACATAGTGTTCTCACATATTAGCGTTTATTTAACAATGTAAGTCAAGGGAATGTGTGGTTTTTAGTGAATTATTATTTTGGGCTCTCGAGTGGCGCAGCGGTCTAAGGCATTGCATTTCACTGTAAGAGGCGTCACTACAGTCTCTGGTTCGAATCCAGGTTGTATCACATCCAGGCATGATTGGGAGTCCCATAAGGGAAGCGCACAATTTGGCCCAGCGTCGTCCGGATTTGGCCGGGGTAGGCCGTCATTGTAAATAGGGAATTTGTTCTTAACTGACTTGCCTAGTTAAATAAAGGTTACTCACACACACCACACTGACCAAAAAGTTATTTTGTTGCCATTTACGCATGTCCCCATTACCAGTAAAACATAATAAAAACCTATTTCTTTCACTTACTTGCTGTGCTGTTTCGTTGTTAATTTGTTCAGTCGTTTCATTCTCAACCAGCATTTCTATGGAACGCCGTTTGGGTATTTGTTATGGAACGGCGTGTGGGTCTTTGTTATGGGACGCCGTGTGGGTCTTTGTTATGGAACGCCGTGTGGGTCTTTGTTATGGAACGCCGTGTGGGTCTTTGGTATGGAACGCCGTGTGGGTCTTTGTTATGGAACGCCGTGTGGGTCTTTGTTATGGGACGCCGTGTGGGTCTTTGCGTGTCAAAAAAGATGACGTGTCAAATAAGCTTGTTGACCAATCAGGGCATTATAATTTAACGAGTTCATACATTTTTTTTTACATATTTCAATCAATGTGTAATAACTATCACTCGCATTTCATATGTCGCAACAATTCATCGATACGTATGCTATGATGCTGGTAAAGTTGTCTCGCACACCTACATTAAAAAAAAAAAAAAAACTAGCTAGGTAGCTCATGGATGCAAACAATGTTCTTCCCCTAAAACACAGCGAAACGACAATCTGTTTCAGTAGCTATAGTTATCTAGCTAACGCCGTGTGGGTCTTTGTTATGGGTAGCTAGCTAACTATATATAGCTAGGTGTCATCATCTAAAATAACCTTAATTTATAAGACAGTTCTTATTTGATTAATGGTGGTCGGACCCACCTATGTGAAGCTAGCCACGATAAGGATTAGCCACCAATAGTAGACTTTGCGGTTTGCCTTCAAAATAAAAGTATCAGTCTACTCAGTGACACCTCAGTGACACCTAGAGTACATTAGCATCGTAGCTCTTATTGTGGGACTGAATTGAGACACATTTTATTGTCAACCTATGTGTATTGAACACTGTTCCAGAGGAAAAACAATACTGCATGGATGTTTTTGGACTCTGATAACTCTGAGGAGGACGTTGGGGGTGAAAAATGGCTCGGGTATGGTGTAGACTCCTCCTCCTCTCCAATCCTTACATGTTTTATGGTCTGACAGGAAGACGAAGTGATAAGGTAATAAACCATTGTTTCTCCCTTAACCTCTCAGGGATCATTGGGGCGCTAGCGCCCCACTCCCGACACCACCAGGTAAAATGTAAAGCGCCAAATTCAAAATCCTAAAGTTGAATTATTAAAAATCCACCAATATACAAGTGTTTCATACTCATCAAAAGCTCTGTTTCTTGGCAATATCACAGCGTTGTCAGATTTCAAAAAGGCTTTACGGCGAAAGCACTACATTTGATTGTTTGAGGACAGCACCTCACATACTTTCTCATAGCCATGAATTCATTAGCCAGCGTGGCACACACATAACACATTTCACAGCAAAAACAAATCAATTACCTGTTGAAGAACTTCTGCTGAGGTCATCCTAAGTGTCCAAAGAAGACAATCCATGGTTCTTTTGTTAGAAAAAGTCATGTATTATATCCATAAATCTCCATTTGGTTCACGCGTCATAGTCAGAAACGACAGCCTCCACTACTCCATTGAAACGTGACGCGAACTCGTTCATCTTATACCTATAAACTTGTCCAAGAACAATCNCTATAGAGTTCCAAAGGGACACTTCCTGATTCTCTCTTCTTCTCTGTTCTAACTCATCTGAACAGCTTGAAACCACTTTCTAGAGACAAAGGACATCCAGAGGAAGCGATAGGTACTGCATTCATATGCCCTTTTATGGGCATTTTCATGAGGGAGGGGTTCCAAATGAGGCACTCTGTGAAAACCACTTTCTCCAGGACAGAAATTCCTCGGGGTTTTGCCTGCCATATCCGTTCTGTTTTACTCACAGACAAATGGTTAACAGTTTTACAAAATTCAGAGTGTTTCCTATCCAATGGTACCAAATATGTGCATATCCTATTTTCTGGGCCTGAATGGGAGGCATTTTACTTTGGGCACGCCAGGCTCTCCAAAACGGTCAAGTTGTGCAGTGATCCCTAAGAAGTTAAGGGGATCTGACCTGACATCAACCCCCTTGATGCCTAATCCAAAGATCTCCACCCGTATCCCCTCTGGCAATCCTGTGACTTCCTCCCGTCCACCCAGCACATTCCAAAGCCATCTGGCTCCTACGCATAACCGTTAACTTCTAATGTAAAAACCAGACTCTTATCACTCCTCAGATGCTATACTTCTGAGTTTAACAATGTTCCAAGTTTAACCCAGAATTGAACAACGCAAAGACCCAAAAGGTGTTCTATTGTATGTTGTGAAGCTATTAGCAGTGGTGCTATTACTGTGTAACTCCAGTAGGGCAACATCTGAACAATAGCACACTTGGTAACGTTACTGTGTACCGGTGCTCGACCAGTCGGCGAAAGCCAACATCACCCACAGTGACAGAGAACGGTTGACTGTCAAGGGCAATGAATTCCATTATCTTGGCGTTAATGGATTCCGCCTTTTTGAGTTTGTCTCGCTGAAATGTTCTCACTCTTTCAAATGACTGCTCGACTTGTTGACTGCTCGATCCACACAGCAGACATTGTGGGCTAGGTTAGGGATGCTGTGCTTCACGTGTAGTGCCACATTTTACATGGCGTCATTACGTCATGTACCTACGTTATCTAGGTCTGCACGTCAGCTTTGACATCGTTTTTTCACGTCGACGTTAAACTAGACATCGGGGCCGATACCGATGTTGCCATTTTTTTTAGCTAATATTGTCTGATTCCAATATGTTCACCGATATATCGTGCATCCCTACTGTTAATTACACTGTTAGAAACAAGACTAATCTTAAACTTGATTTTAAATGTATTTAAGCTGTTCTGTAGCCTATTGAAAGACTCTCTCTTTGAGACTTAACGTGAACTCTTACTTCCTTTCAGGTTGTATGAGGGCTCTTCCCCAAAGAAGAGGGAGAAACTTAAAACACTTTTGTGCTATTTTAGAAGTGTAATCGAGCAAAGTAAGGTTTTTGTATTATCAAATCAATGTTATGTAAATTATTTTATATTTGTTTCAAACCAAAAAGCATTGATGATTGATTTAACTTTTTGGTTTGTTTTATGTTTCAGAACCTACTGGACTTGTAACATTCACAAGAAAATGTTTGGATCGTCCTCCAAATTGGAAAAAGTAATGCACTTCATGTGGAATTACTGTCCATTTTTTTATTTTTTTTTTTAAATAAAAAAATCCAATAATTGTATGGATTTTTATCCAAAATAGGAACAAGGGGAAAAATGTTTACTGAATGGTGATCAAGCTAAGAAGGCCATTCATTTTTCTATGTTCCAGCTCCCAGAATCCACTCACCAAGCTTCACATAACGTGTGCAGGAACCATTGAAGACGACGGGCACGGCATGCTGCAGGTAAGATGTATGGAAGAGTTGACGTACAACTCTATATGACTAAATGGACGGACTGTGTCCCAAATGGCACCCTGTTCCCTATTTAGTGCACTAATTATTTATATATAGGCCCATAGTAGTGGATGAAATAGGGAATAGGGAGCCATTTTACATGCACACGTGTTGTGCAGAGAGAACGTGATTTAGTATTCTAGAAGAATCTTGGTGGAGCCGGAGTCTTACTGTACATTCCAGGGTTCTTCATTCCATATTCTAAGCCACACATCCAGCCTAGAAAGATGTCTGCTTCTCCCTGTTCGATTGGGGCTCCCCGCCTTTCCCTTCTCTTTTTATATACCCGTGATTGTCAATCACAGAGTCGCCTCGCACACGTACGCCTAGCTTTAACTCAGAATGCTTACTGCTACTGAACACGTCCTTTGAGGAAGCGGACGGGTGACAACACGTCTGTGGGACTGCGTGCTGGGACTGGGGTCGAGGCCCTGCTCTCCCTCTGCTCTCTACCCAGTCCGTTCTCCTCTTTCCCTGTCAGGCCGGCCCCCTCTCCCCAGTCCCTTTCACCTTTAGTTTGCCTGTGGAGGCTGTGGTTGCCATGGGCTGACAGCTGATGGGTGACATGACCAGATCCAGCTAGGGCCTGGGCTCCCTGCCATCGGAGTGAAGGGCTCTCTGACAGCCTGTCAAAGAAAGACAGCAGACTGTGTGTGTGCTGCATCCTGCCCACCACCCAACTGACTGACCCCCCCCCCACCACCACCCAACTGTCTGACTCTGTTGTGATGTTGGCTGTCTCCTCTTTTCTGCTCCGCTGTCCATTTCTCTGTTCTGTTCTGCTCCGCTGTCCATTACTCTGTTCTGCTCCGCTGTCCATTACTCTGTTCTGCTCCGCTGTCCATTACTCTGTTCTGCTCCGCTGTCCATTACTCTGTTCTGCTCCGCTGTCCATTACTCTGTTCTGCTCTGTTCTGAGATACTGTACTCTGCTGTCTGATGTATCCTAGATACTGTACTCTGCTGTCTGATGTATCCTAGATACTGTACTCTGCTGTCTGATGTATCCTAGATACTGTACTCGGCTGTCTGATGTATCCTAGATACTGTACTCGGCTGTCTGATGTATCCTAGATACTGTACTCTGCTGTCTGATGTATCCTAGATACTGTACTCTGCTGTCTGATGTATCCGAGATACTGTACTCGGCTGTCTGATGTATCCGAGAT
>QNTS01004186.1:81067-106236 GCA_003317085.1 Hucho hucho | reverse complement strand
CAGTGAATCCAATAGAGTTCGGGGTCTTTCAATGAGATCAGATGTAACTGTTTTGACAAAGGGTGTGAAAAATGTGTGAAACAAATGAAAAAGTGTTAAAACATTTGCAAGAGAAGACTTCTGCTGTGCTAAAAATGTGATGATGAAGATCAAGCGGATCTCAGTTTCATTTAGTGTGTCTTAGCAAATGAGAAAAACTGTAATGGCAATGTCTGCTTTAGGTATAATGCCGGAAGCTACTCGTGGATTTGACAGCTATAACGCAGTTCTACCTCCGACACTGTCAAAACAACTGCTATGTAGATATCGGCTAAAGCGGATCTCATTGAATAGAGCCCTTAACATGTGAACTCGATACGATTCTCACATATTAACGTTTTTAACATGTGAAACTGCAAATTTCACAAGTGAAACTGCAATTCACATGTGAGGTGAAAACATGTTATGTTGTGAAAAGGTGGTGTTAAGATGTTAACTCTAAATGTCATACGTGAAAATATGATTTCAAATGTGAAATTTCAGCGCAACATATGAAAACAGCTATTTCACATGTAAAAAAGCTATTTTGCATGTGAAAATAGCATTTTCAGATGTGAAATTGCAAATGTTACATGTTTTTTTTAAGGGAATACCATTTTAAAATCCTCTAACTCTTCCTGCCATTTGGGATATTGCCTGGGTATAAGCTATGCAACACCTTCAGACAACCAAGCACCCTCTGCAGGTACATGGGCTTATCCAGCCCCAGTAATTAGGCACAGTGAGACAACTGCATTGATTTGATGTGAGCTTTGCTATTCGGTCTCTGGAACAGGAGAAAGGAGTAAAGCTAGGGAAGAGTAGAGAAAGGTAGAGGGTTTGAGAGGGAGCATCTCCATAAGGGTAATATAATAATTCAGAAACCATATTGTTTTTGAGAGAAGATCAGTGGTGTAAAGTACTTAAGTAAAAATACTTGAAAGTAGTTTTTTTGAGTATCTGTACTTTACTTTACTATTTATATTATTGACAACTTTTACTTTTACTTCACTACATTCCTAAAGATAACTATCTATTTGTTACTCCATACATTTTCCCTGACACCCAAAAGTACTCTTTACATGTTGATTGCTTAGCAGGAAAGGAAAATTGCCTAATTCACACACTTATCAAGATAACCTCTCTGGTCATCCCTACTGCCTCTGATCTGGCAGACTCACTAAACACATGCTTCGTTTGTACATGATGTCTGAGTGTTGGAGCATGCCCCTGGCTATCCGTAAATAAAAAACAAACAAGAAAATGATGCCGTCTGGTTTGCTTTATATAATGAATTATTTATACTTTTACTTTTGATACTTAAGTATATTTTAGCAATTACATTTACTTTTGATACTTAAATATATTTGAAACCAAATACTTTTACACTTTTACTCAAATAGTATTTTACTGTATGACTTTCACTTTTACTTAAGTCATTTTCTATTAAGGTATCTTTACTTTTACTCAAGTATGACAATTGGGTACTTTTTCCACCACTGGAGAAGATCGAGTTATGTCAGGGCCATACTGATACAGCAATTGAGCAGATACTGTCTGACAGCACAGCCTACTTCTGATCAACCAATGATAACAATCTGCAGATATATATATTTGCCCAGGCTACTACAAGTGGATTGTGGTTAAGACACTGTGAGACATACTGTGTAGGCTAAGAAAGTTCTCGTCATGGACTTTGGAGCCACTAAGAGGGAGAAATCTGTATTTATAGATCTATATTTATGGGTGTCAAATTTGAATATCCAGAGGATTAGAGAAACCATGCTAATAAATTAAGCTGCAGGCGCTAGTTTCATAAGTCTGCCATGAAACACAATGAAAACAAAAACAGAGCAGTTAAGAACTCCCCATCTATTTACACACATTAACACATGCAGGTGCAAGCACATTCATTTTCAGTACACACATGCAAGCACACGCAAACACACACAATTTAACATTGATCTTGCTTAACACTGCCCCACTAGACTGAGTGAGACAATGATTCATGTTAGTGTGCATGCATGTGTGTACACGCACAGGTGTGTGAGTATACAAAACCTGTGTGTGTGTGTTGTTTGTGTGTGTGTGTGCAAACGTGTGTGAATATACAAAGCCTTTGTGTGTGTGTGTGTTTGTGTGTCTGAAATGTTACATTTGTATGATGTGTAGGTGTGTGTGCAAGCACACTGTACATGTTTATGTGTATTTGTGTGTAAGTGTGTGTTAAAAGGCCTCACAGTGCCAGGCAAGTCTAATTCACTAACACACCATTACCATTGAGCATTTCCCTGTGGTTAAGAGATAAATAAAACGCTGGTGTCGCCAACCTGTAAACATGAGTAATGGCTGCTCTCCATGGTCCATTTATCTATTTACTCCCGCTCTCTTCCTTCCTCCTTATTTATTTCTGTTTCATAGCCCTCCCTTGCTTTATGACCTCCTGCTCCAGTGCTATATTGTGCCTGATAAGCGCTTTTCTCCCTGGCCACATCGTTTGTCTGACAGTACCTCTTCTGTGAAATTATACTTTTCACACAACCAAACACACACACGTGGCAGGCAAACAACACACACACACAAATACACGCACACTCACTCTAATAGAGGGAGAATGTATGGATTACCATCTCTCTTTCACATCACAACTGGCCTTCAGCAGCTTTATCTCAAATTTATTTATTAGTCTGTGAGAGAGCTGATGCATATTTGTAGAGAAAGAAAGAGGGTGATACATAGAGAGAGAGACAAAGGGAGAACAAAGGATGAGGGGTGTTCAGGAGATAAAGACAGGGAAAAGGAGGGAGGGCCCTCTTCATTACAGAGTGCCATAAGGTCAAACAGAACAAAATAACCTTTTATCATCCTGTCTTCTCTTCAAAAGCTTAATTGGGTTTCCAGGGGAACTTGTAAATTGCATCCCTTTCCCCCCTTCACTGCCCTGCTCTGCCCATCCAAATGCCAAATCAAGTTCCTCTGTTTAGCATGAAGGGCATCATGGGAATGAATCACCATTCGCGTCACACACTAATAGCCATGCCAGCTCAGTTACTGTATGTACTGTAGGATTCTACCACTTGCTTATGTGATGTTGTGTGCTGTGGTGAGAGCTCATTTCACATGTGGTCAATTAACAGGATCGTACTCTCCTAGAGTATTCTCCCGAGTGACGCAGAGGTCTAAGGCACTGCATCTCAGTGCTAGAGGCATCACCACAGACCCTGGTTCAATTCCAGGCTGTATCACAACCGGCTGTGATTGGGAGTCCCATAGGGCGGTGCACAATTGACCCAGCATCGTCCGGGTTAGGGTTTGGCCGGGGTAGGCCATCATTGTAAATAAGAATTTGTTCTTAACTGACTTGCCTAGTTAAATAAAGGTTAAATAAAATAAATATATTACTCAGAAGGGAAGAGTATTATTGTATTGTTTTTGACAGTCAATGTATGTTACTCCTCTTCCCCTCAGACCACACCATGCTCCAAACAGATTGTGTATAAGGGGATGTGCAACTTTATGTCACATACAGTAGATATGGACACCATTGAGGTGACATGCTCTCCCTTCTTCATTTTGGAATATCTTAAGAGTGGGATAACAGAGTCATTAAAATGCAGCCCAATCCACACCAACCAGTGGAGGCTCCTCATAGGAGGAAGGGGAGGACCATCCTCCTCAGTGAATTTAATACAAATGCATTTTTAGATAAAACTATACTAAATATAATCATGTCACCAAATAATTGATTAAAACACTATTTTGCAATGAAGGTCTACAGTACCCTCAACAGCACTCTGTAGGGTAGCACCATGGTGTAGCCGGAGGACAGCTAGTTTCTATACTTCTCTGGGTACATTGACTTCAATACAAAACCTAGGAGGCTCATGGTTCTCACCCCCTTCCATAGACTTACACAGTAATTATGACAACTTCCGGAGGACGTCCTCCAACCTATCAGAGCTCTTGCAGCATGAACTGACATGTTGTCCACCCAATCAAAGGATCAGAGAATGCATAAACTACAGCTAGCTAGCACTGCAGTGCATAGAATGTGGTGAGTAGTTTACACAAAGAGTGGGAAAAACAGTAGTTGAACAGTTTTGAACAAATTCCTTTCTTCCAAAATTAAGCAAATGCAGCTAGCTAGTTTAGCCTACTTAAACACCCTGCTCAAACAGAAGGATGCTATGTTAGCTAGCTGGTTATGACTATCCAACACTCTTCCAAGTCAAGGTAAGCTTTTGGTTATACAAATGTATTGCCACTTGGGCCTGCTGGTGTAAGTGCTAAACTGCTTACTGACTGTACACTGTAACGTTACTGCATAATTGTAGCGGGTTTACTAACGTGTTAGTTGTATTAGCTATGTTGACTATGACATTACTTTAGCTAATATGGTGACAACGATGTAGGCTGTGTGTAGCGGTTATGATATGGTTTGGCTAGGAAAGTCACATACAGCTGATTTGTTGTGCATTGAAGTCCACAAGCGAAGGGAAAAGGTGAGAGGAGGAGAGCACATAGATGCGAGAAGGAATACAATGTGGCTGCTATGAAAGTGAACTGTGTTTACGCTTGATCGGGGGAGTATTCATTCCGTCGATTCTGTTGAAAAATGTTTCTTAAACGAAAGCAAGCGGCACAAAACAGGGATAAACATACCTACATTTGTCCAATAGAAACTCTCGTTTGCAACTGTTGGACTAATGATTACACCCTATATCAGCTAGATGCAAGCAAGAGTGTGCAAGGCGGTATTGAATGTGTCACTGTCTGTCTATGTGTCACTGTCTGTCACCTCAAATTTGTCTCTCGACCTGTGTGCACCTACATTGTAAACTTTCATTCATAGGCTAGGTTGTAGCAACCTCATGATGGGTATAGGGAAAATGTTTGTATCATGTAGTAGCCTAAACCTATCACTGTTACATTGCACTGGATGAATGGAATATGAATAACAGTCATCCAATATCCTGTAATTGAAATAAGGCCATGCTCATGAAAAATAATAATCGTCCTCCCTCACGGCACTGACTGCCACTGACACCAACCACACCCAGTTACAGGAGCATCATGTCTGTTAGCCCTACAGCAGTCTCTCTGTTTAGCCCTACTGGTAACACAGAGATAAACCTGTATCAATCAGCATAGCAAGGCTTTATGAGAGGATGGGATAACAAACACCAGCCAGCATGCCATGGTGCTGATAAGAGCACTCTTCTCACTCTCACCACCACTCTGTTCCTAACGCTCAATAAATCTGTCCTCCTCAAACATCCCCCGTCATCTCACTCTCCTCCTATTTGTCATCTCTTTAATTTTACCCAAATATTCATCTTACTTAAGGGAGAACTGTTCCCATCCTCTTCCTTCTGTTCTCCCTCTTGGCATGCAGCAAGGAGCAGAGACCTGTTCTCTGTGTGTATAACACACACACACAGATCCTAATCTCCAATGCAGCTTTGTTTTTAAAAACATCCAAACACTCCAGCCCCTCTCACAAAAGGAGAGAGAGCCTCACTCTCTGGTCAACTGTTTAAACATCTGCCAGCACTTGTCTGGCTGCCAGCTCACGTCTTCAAACAGCCCCATCCCATTCAGACATTTAACAAAAGTGGATTAAATCACAGACACCTCGGTTACATTCCAAATGGTACCCTATTCCCTATATAGTGCACTACTTTTGAACCCGGTCAAAGTAGTGCACTACAAATGAACAAGGGTGTCATTTGGGACGGAGCCCTGGTGAAAAGGAGTGCTTTAGCTGGTGGTTTACAGAGCGGTTTTCTCAGTTTGCTAAAGGGGATGCTGGGTAAACATACTACACAGCTAGCAGGAGACAACACCCATAGATGGGGATGTAATGACTGGAGCAAAAGTCAAGAAAGACTAGTAACTATTTATATAGACCACCTCTGTGTAATGCCTTTGGAATATACTTACAGGAACATGTACAACTGTAAATAATGTTTACAGCGAGTGTATAAGGTGTTATAAATGTTTTACAAAACATGTTACCCCATTCAAAATAACTTATCAAAGACATCCAAATAAAGTCAAATGAAGTCAAATGGTCATGAAAATCTGCTGCCAACTAGCTTATGAGCCCTTTTACAGGTAGACTTGGAGAAGGCATTCCACACAGAAGTGGTGGCTCAGTGACAGTGCAGTGCAGTATATAGAAATGTCCTTAACAGCTCCTTAAACCTTGAGTGATACATTGGGTTGTCTGAGGCAGCTTAATTGTGTCTGTGGCAGTGAACGCAACCTCGGCAGACTGCAGATATATTTAAAAAAAAACATTTTTCAAGAACAGTGCTCTTGGCAAAGGGAGGGGTGCTCTCAAATTAAACCTCCATGGAGAAGTCAAAATTATTCACACACACACGCGCACAATCTCACACACATGCGCACAATCTCACACACACGCACTCACACACACACACACACACACACACACACACACACACACACACACACACACACACACACACACACACACACACACACACACACACACACACACACACACACACACACACACACACACACACACACACACACACTGTCTCTCTCTCTCTCTGGCTCTGTGGGGAAGCCGATACAGAACATGAGCCCAGTATGTATCGGCCAATCAACACTAATCTGGGTTAGAGGTCAAAGGAGAACACAAACACAGAGCGGTCACATTGGGACACTTTCCTCCAAGCTGCTTTTCCAGCTGGGTGGCTCCGAGTCACAGGAAGCCATTCTGTTCTACAGAGCAGACAAAATCAAAGGTGGGGAGAGGAAACACTCACAGGCACAATAGGCCTGCACCCTGCCCTCCCTGACTGGAAAACAGCAACCACACATGGCACGTTGTGATGGTCGGTGCTGCTGTAAGTCACGTTGTTGTGGTTAGGTAATGGTGGTTGGCTTAGTTAGTGCACTCTCTGTAAATCACAACAGATTTTTATGAGGAGACAGGGAAGAGAGGACATAACCCTGCATGGTTATGTCCTGCGTAGTGACCTGTTGTTGAGTGTCTCTGGTAGCTAGCCTTCAGTGCTATCTCTTTTTCTGGCTTGCATCACGAGTACCACTGATCATAATCCTCTTTCCTTGAAAGTGTTCTGGGAACAAAGCCATAAGTTTCCTGACTGGTAAAACTGAGTGTTTTCTAAATGTTCTGAGAATGGAAGTGAAAATTTAGCCTGTCCTTGGAAAGTACATTTTTAAGATGCAGGGTGGTTCTGAGAACCTTTTACTATGGTTCCCTGAAGGTTTTCTTGGGAGGTTTTATTATTGTTCTGAGAACAGAAATTATAGGTTATTTGAAGGTAATTAAATAGAGGAGAACATTTTATTAACACTGCTAGCAATAGTTTGGGTTAACTGTTTTGAACTCCAAGCACAGATCGGACACTTGCAAATTAATTTGCTTAGGTATTAATCATGCAAACACATAATTAGTTTTATTGTGGCATGGCATCAGTGAGATTTGAACCTATTATCTTCTGTTTTCTATCCATGGAATTAGTCCACTGCAGCACCACGATGGAGCTAACATGCCATGTTTTTTTTTACTCATACAAAGCTGTTCATTTTAGTCTATTAAAAAATACCTAATTTCATTAATATCAGGTGTGGCCAATTAGTGGGCGTAACTTACCTGAACACACTTAACAAGATAGAGGATAGAGAGAGTTTTGTTTATGCTGAGAACGGAACGTATTTGTTTTTAAATAACATTCTTATAAAATTCTTTGAACGTTGCTAATGTTTTCTTGTGTTTTTTATGGAAAGTTCTCTTAATGGCCTGAGAACATGACTTTAAATAGAGCCATGAGGAAAACGGTAGAAAATGTTAAGCTGAGGTACTGAAATTCCCACAGAAGAACATTTTTTCTGAACGTTCTCTGAACAATTTGATAACATTACTTTGCACCATTCCCAGAACATCGGGGGAAGGTTTTATGCAAAATAAGCATAGGACAACCACACTCTCAACAAGCTCTAAGAAACATAGAATTCTCAGAACGTTATGTGCTAGCTGGGTAGTGTGTCTCTGCAGGGAGCAATTGGAGAGCTTGGCTTGCCATTGAACAACCAGTATTGATTGGCATTCTGTTCAATAGCTGAGTCATACAGGAGAGTGTTGTTGCTCAAACACCACAGCTAGGTCTGTTTTTACTCCTAACAGATAAGATATGAAACATACAGCAGACCAGGTCTGACCCATTGTGTGATGTGGGTCTATGTGATCTGAGATGGTAGTGCCAGACTGGTAGATCAGGCTTTGATACCCTACAGCCAGAACACACAAGTAGAGAGAGAGCGAAAGAGTGAGAGTGAGAGAAAGAGAGAGAAATGCGTCTTAACTTTTCCTCTACACAAATCTGCCCACCCAGAACAAACAAAAGCTGTAGTTGTCTCTGGTAATACCAATCTCTACAGGGATACTCTCTCTCTCTCTCTCTCTCTCTCTCTCTCTCTCTCTCTCTCTCTCTCTCAATTCCATTCAAATCAATTCAATGGGATTTATTGGCAAGTGAAATAGATAATAAACAACAGAAAATCCACTAAATGAGCAGCAAACGTTTAGAACTAAATAGTTTAAGATGTACACAACAGCTTTCTGCATTACATTTCGGATCTGTCATTAGTGGATATCACTCTGTCCAACATGGTTATGAAAAATAGCCTTATCTTTGTGACCTCTACAGTGATACAACTAGAACAGTCATAAACAAACCTCTATGTAATGTGCCCTTTTGTCTTACATTCTCTCTTTTACATCATACTTTTTATCCATGTGTCTTCTGTGTCAGTGCATCTCTTCTGTGTCCCTCTCTCTCTACAGTACCTCAATTACTATACTCCATCAGTGTATCTTAGCCTCCTTCTCTCTATCTCCATCTCCCTCTCTCTTTTTCTCAGGTTGTGGATGAGAAACTGAATATTCTCAGAGAGCGCAGCATGCCGTCCACATATTCTATCACTGATACTTTTTCTCACATTACCAGCGAAGTGTGAAAGAAGCTGAGAATGAGACTGGGAATTAAATGCTATGAGTTGGAAAATGACCCTGGTGTCACGACTTCAGCTGAAGTTGGTCCCTCTCCTGGTTCGAGCGTCTACCAGCGGTCGACGTCACCGGAGTTCTAGCCACCACCGATCCATTTCTCTTTTTCTGTTTTGTCTTGTCATTTATCACACCTGGTCAGTGTGTGGGCAGGTATTGTCTACGTGGGTAGAATTAGCCCTCCGAGTCAGGTCGTGGAGCTCGTCCAGGAGCACACAAACATGATTCAACGTCTCGGCTCAGCTATGGATCGCGTGCTGCATACCCTGGAGCAATTGGAGAGAGGAGGACTGCAAGCACCTCTACCTTCACCACCACCTACCCTACTACTTGCCCCTCTTCCATCTGGTCCCAGTGGTATTAGGCTCTCGCTCCCGAGGGAGTATGATGGGACGGCTGCCGGGTGCCAGGGGTTCTTGCTCCAGCTGGAGCTTTACCTGGCAACCGTTCATCCAGCTCCTTCGGGACGAGAGAGTGTTTGCGCCCTCGTCTCATGTTTGTCTGGGAGAGCTCTGGAGTGGGCCAACGCCGTATGGGGAGAGGAGGACGCGGCATTGGATCACAATGAGGAGTTCACTCGCCGTTTCCGGGCGGTTTTCGACCATCCACCGGAGGGGAGAGCGGTGGGTGAATGCCTCTTCCACTTAAGACAGGGGACGAGGAGCGCGCAGGATTTTGCCCTGGATTTCCGTACCCTGGCCGCAGGCGCAGGATGGAATGAGCAGGCCCTGATCGACCAATTCCGGTGCAGTCTGCGGGAGGACGTCCGTCGGGAGCTGGCCTGCAGGGATAATACACTCACTCTGGACCAACTGGTGGACATGTCCATTCGCCTGGATAACCTGCTGGCTACCCGCGGACGTCCAGATCGGGGCCTGTCGATTCCATCCTCCAGCGTCTCCGCTCCGATCCCTATGGAGCTGGGAGTTGCTGCGCTCAGGGGGACCGGAGGAGGAGCCACTCCCTGCACCAGCTGTGGCCGCAGAGGACACACTGCCGGTCGGTGTTGGGGGTAGGTTTCAGGGAGTCAAGGAGGCAGGCAGAGCACTGTTGTGTCACCCCAGGTGAGTAAGCACCAAACTCACCCAGAGCTCCCTGTTGCTCACATGTTTGTGTTTGTAGAGTTTAATGAGTGTTCCCTGCATTCCCAGCATAAGGCGCTAGTAGATTCAGGCGCAGCTGGGAATTTTATTGACCGTACCTTTGCACTTAGTTTAGGGATTCCCATTGTGTCTCTTGATGTTCATTTCCCTGTGCATGCCTTAGACAGTCGACCTTTAGGGTCAGGGCTGATTAGGGAGGCCACAGCTCCACTAAGTATGGTGACGCAGGGGAGTCATGAGGAGCGTATCAGTTTTTTCCTTACTGATTCTCCTGCGTTTCCTGTGGTGGTGGGCATACCCTGGTTGGCCTATCATGACCCCAATATTTTGTGGCATACAGAGGGCTCTCAAGGGGTGGTCACAAGGTTGCTCGGGGAGGTGTGTAGGTGTTTCCATCGGTGCAACTACGGTGGAGAGTCCAGAATAGGTCTCCACTGTGCACATCCCCTCAGAATATGCCGATTTGGCTCTCGCCTTCTGTAAGAAGAGGGCGACTCAATTACCACCTCATCGACGAGGGGATTGTGCGATAAATCTCCTGGTAGACGCTGCCCAGAACTCACTCCGTCACTCCTCTACTAACCTGTCCCCATTCCAATGTGTGTTTGGTTATCAGCCGGTTCTGGTACCGTGGCATCAGAGCCAGACCGAGGCTCCTGCGGTGGATGAATGGTTTAGGCACTCTGAGGAGATCTGGGAAGCCGCCCACGTGCATCTGCAACGAGCCGTGAGGCGGCAGAAGGAGAGCGCCGACCGCCACCGCAGTGAGGCTCCGGTGTTCGCACCGGGGGACCGGGTCTGGCTCTCGACCCGAAACCTGCCCCTCCGCCTGCCCTGTCGGAAGCTGGGGCCATGGTTTGTGGGGAAGTTCAAAGTCCTGAGGAGACTGAACAAGGTTTGTTATAGGTTACAGCTTCCCCCAGACTACCGTATTAACCCCTCGCCCCTCGTTCCATGTGTCTCTCCTCAGGCCGGTGGTGGCTGGTCCGCTCCAGGGACCTGAGATTCTGGAGGTCCCTCCGCCCCCACTGGACATCGAGGGGGCCCCGGCGTATACAGTCCGAGCGATAATGGACTCAAGGCGTGTCGGGCAGGGGGCCTTCAGTACCTCGTGGAGTGGGAGGGGTACGGTCCGGAGAAGAGAAGCTGGGTGCGGGTGGAGGACATCCTGGATCCTTGACTGCTGCGGGAATTTCACCGCCTCCACCCGTGAGCGCCCTGCGCCTCGTCCTCCAGGTTGTCCCCGAGACCGGTGTCGGCGCGCTGCTGGAGCCTTTACACCTGGAAGCTAATAATCTGACATTATATTAATTTTTGACACTCATAATCAAGGTTCAATCCCTATTCATACCCAGCTAGCACAGTAGATCTGGGCCGATTCTGGCTGAGAGTCGGGGCACTCGGCTGAGAGTCAGACTCGGCCGACGTCATGTGGCCCGAGTCTGGGCAGTCTTCGGCAGTATTACTTATGGCTAGGATGCGGGGATTGAGCTCGGGACGATTCCGGTGTGAGTTATCTGGCCCAAATGTATTACTTGGGGCTCAGGCCTATTGGGGCTACTCTCTGGCAGATGATTACACGGGCTGCTTCATATAATGAACATTTCATTATTTATTTTTCCATATTGTGATAAAAAAAATACAATTGAAATGAAATTCTTTAAGAGTCATGCATAGTATTTTAGTATGTTCATACTTTGTGCAAGACAATTGATAAGCATAAAAAATGTTGTGAATCAAGCCTCCTGAGTGGCACAGTGGTCTAAGACACTGCATCGCAGTGCAAACTGAGTTGCTACAGATGCTGGTTTAAGATCCATGCCGGCTGCGTTCTGGAGACTCATGAGGTGATGCACAATTGTCTCTGCGTCGTTAGGGGAGGGTTTGGCCGGGCAGGGATGTCCTTGTCCTATTGTGCTGTAGAAACTCCTGTGTCGGGCCAGGTGCCCATGCACGCTGACATGGTCACCAGGTGTATGGTGTTTCCTACGACACATTTTTTTTGTGAATGGGTTTAATTTGTATGTATAAAATAGTAATATTTAAAATGACTAAATCGGGTAATTTTGTATAAATTTATACAAATTTGTATCGGGCCGCTTCTGGGGGGATTCTGGTAAGATTCTGGTAAGATGCCGGCAAAGTTGGCTG
Source organism: Hucho hucho (assembly GCA_003317085.1). Lineage (NCBI taxonomy): Eukaryota > Metazoa > Chordata > Actinopteri > Salmoniformes > Salmonidae > Hucho > Hucho hucho. The sequence continues at coordinate 93,897 of QNTS01004186.1, read as the reverse complement.
AAGTTGGCCGATGTACTTGGGCCGATTCTGGGGAGTCATTCATTTTGATTCTGGGCCGAGTCCGACACTCGATTCCGGGCCGATTCAATCAGTTCCGGCCCCCCGGAAGAGGGCCGCTTCTGGGCCGATTCCTCAATGCTTGCTGGGTATATTCTCCACACAGATTTTCTATTTAAAATAGTGTCGGTTCTAAGTCATCCATTTTGGTTGATTCACCAAAACACAACATAATGATATCTTCTCAATTTAGTTATTTTAACAACCAGTTAATCCAATAGGGGGGAAAAAGTCATTTACATGTTTCAAAATTGCCTTTTAAATGTAGTATGCTATTACACTGTTTTCACATTAGGCAATACACTTGCACTACCATTAATAGAATTAACTGAACAATCGATTTCCATAATTTCTATCCCATATCCTGACTCTCTGTAGTCACTAAAGATCCCATGGCACTTATCGTAAGAGTAGGGGTGTTAACCCTGGTGTCCTGGCTAAATTCCCAATCTGGCCTTCATACCATCATGGTCACCTAATCATCCCCAGTTTACAATTGGCTCATTCATGCCCCCTCCTCTCCCCTGTAACTATTCTCCAGGTCGTTGCTGTAAATGAGAATGGGTTCTCAGTCAACATACCTGGTAAAATAAGGGTTAAATAAATACAAAATGAAAATGTGAAACAACTGCCTCCTCTCTATCTCCATTTCTATCTCTTTTCCTCAAGTAGGTTTTGGATGAGAAACTGAATATTCTCAGAGAGCGCAGCATGGCGTCCACAGATGCTATCACCCTGATATCTTTTCTCACATTACCAGCGAACCATGAAAGATGCTGTGAATGAGACTGGGAATTGGAAAATTACACTGGAAGCCAATAATCTGACATTATATTAATTATATGATTCTATTCATAATCAATGTCCAATGGTCAATGTTCAAGGGTCAATCCCTATTCATATATTCTCCACTCCGATATTCTATTTAAAATAGTGTCATCCATTTTCACCTCACAAAGAAACTCTCAAATCTCAGTTGACACTAATAGCAAATGCCTGACCCTAAAGTATTTGAATATCAATTCATGAGGCATACAAAGGTACATCTTATCACATCATAACCACCGTCCGGAAGCTGAAGTGCTACTTTACAGTGTTCCGGAACAGAGATGTAAAGATTCACCTCAACTTTCATGCCTCATTGTTTCAGGATCAGACAAGCAAAATATTACAGGAGCCATACTGTACCTCTGTGCTAACATCACTACCTGATTAATTCTGCCTACAGAAAGAATGGGAGAATACAAAAGTGAACCAGAATTAACTTTAATCTGTCAAACTGTGTATTTATACTACCTCCCTCTTTACTTTGACTGAGGCTGCGGAACAGCAGCTTGTTGATAATTCTGTTGTACAACACGCTGAGACAACATCCACACGTCAGACAGGCACACTCTCTTGATTATTAATTTCTCTCCGTCTGATGTGGCGGCCTGCGTTCTCTTACCCGTGGGGGGACAGAGAAACACACCTGTCCTGGGTTACAATGAGCCCAGAGAGGATGCACTGAGATAAACTCAGTTTAGACTGCCATTCACGTCTATAATACCCCACAGACTGAAAAAAAAGGCCTTATCAAAGCACATCACATCCCTCAAGCTGTTCACTGTGAGGTTTCCCATAGAGAAATCTCATTATCTTAGCTAGGAAAAATGACACTTCTTAGGCCATATAGAAGTTAGTATAAGTTGTTCTGCATACTGCAGTGATGTCCTTTTTTCCTTCTGGGCGGACAGGAAGTGATACTGCAATAGGATTATTTTACCTCGTAACGAAAAAAAAATCTAAAGGTTTGGAATTTCTCATACTCATACTCTGTACCATCAGAGGGAAGTATAATCTAGCACTCCCTAATGTCAAAGAGCGTTTCGTCTGCCTAATCCCAAAAGGCAAGAAAGTATGTTTTAGAACATGTGCAAAAGACCTGAGATGTACTGATCTATTCACCCACACATGGCACAACACTAAAGAATAGAATTGGACTTTGATTTTGCAATAAACAGACTTTCAAACAAGCGTGCAATGGGCCAGATGAAATTCTCCTTGAGGGATAATAAAGCTGCATCTGAAACAGGTTACCAAACAAGACTTTTAACTTCAGAGGGAAAGGTATTCTAACAGAATATGGGAGAACCACAGTGTCTTTTTTTGAACTAGAGAACTTGACAAGACGCTTTGTTCGGATGGCGAGGTAGCATAGTGCCACACTTATTTCTTCTAGACTCTCTCCTTTTTGAAGAGGCTTGAAAAAGAGTGTGGGCTCATTGTCCCTTCAGGCAGTCAGACTTCAATATTACAGTACAGAGGTTTCAGAGGAAATAGGGCTTTCGGGAAGACGGGATAGGGGCTACATCCCAAATGACACCCTATAACCTATATAGTGCACTACTTCTGACCAGGGCCCATAGGAAATTGGGAGCCATTTAGGACACAGCCAGGGTCCTAATACACTGAGAGCTCAGGTTGTCACGACTCAACCACAGACTTCCTTTATACCCGCCTGCTGATCAAAGAAAAAACAGCTATTACAGTGATAGACCTATCACTTATACGTCAAATAAGTGCTCTAAATATTGAAGATGCATTAGCAAATACAGCATTTGTTGTTTTCATTCAGCTTCATATTTGTTGGATGCTAATTCATATTCAGAAAGGGAGTTAAACAGGAATTCATTTAGGTACATTATGTGCCTAAAGGGTGCCCAAATGGCACCCTATTCTCTATGTAGTGCATTACTTTTGACGAGGGCCCTTAGGGAATAGGGTGCCATCTGGGACACGGCCGAGAGGGACAGGTTTAGTCAGATCCATTTAACACGGTGAGGGCAACACCAACTCCAATAACAAGCTCTGTCTCACTCTCTATGCATAAAAACACTCGATATTCACCACACTGGCAAGGAACAGATTATAGTAAACAACATTTATTTATTTATCTCTTTTACAGAGGAATGCAATTTAGCAGTCCCGAAGCCCTCCTTTTGGGGATATTAGTCAAATGCAGCTGTTGTATCACTGACAGCACCTCTCGTCACAGGCGAGAGAGAGCGAGAGAGAGAGAGAGAGGCTCTTATAAAATGGTGGTGGCAGGTCTGTGCAGGCAGAGACAAAGACAGAGCCCCAGCACCATTAGGGGTGTCAAACACAATCTAACTCTATTCTGTGGTGACTACAGACGTAAACACCCACTGGTGTCTGTGAGTTTGTATCCCAACCAGGGAGCATTGTATCAGGGCTGACAGGAATCAGGATATTTGCTGGTACTGCAGCAGTTTTACTAGGCTCTCTGTTTATTGATGTTTAGAGATGGCCCAAGCATGAATTGTTTTTAAAAGTTTATGCAGGAGTTAGACAATTACGGTAGGTATCATCATATTTTAGTAAACAACCCTAGGTATGGTATTTTAAGGTCATACCTCACATTTACACTACATGTCAACAGCAGTGGAGGCTCCTCAGAGGAGGAAGGGGAGGACCATCCTCCTTAGTGAATTTCATTAAAGAAATAGTGAAACATTTAAAAAGTTATCATTTTTAGATAAAACCATGCAAAATATATTCACGTTACCAAATAATTGATTAAAACACACTGTTTTGTAATGTATGTGGACACCCTTTCAAAATAGTGGATTCGGCTATTTCAGACACACCCGTTGCTGACACACAGACATGCAATCTCCATAGACAAACTTTGGCAGGAGAATGGCCTTACTGAAGAGCTCAACTGTAAGTGCTGTTATTGTGAAGTGGAAACGTCTAGGAGCAACAATGGCTTAGCCGTGAAGTAGTAGGCCACACAAGCTCACAGAACGGGACCGCCAAGTGCTGAAGCGCGTAGAGCGTAAAAATCGTCTGTCCTCGATTGCAGCACTCACTACTGATTTCCAATCTGCCTCGAGAAGCAAAGTCAGCACAAAAACTGTTAGTCGGGAGCTTCATGAAATAGGTTTCCATGGCCGAGCAGCTGCACACAAGCCTAAGATCACCATGCACAATGCCAAGCATTGGCTGGAGTGGTGTAAAGCTCGCTACCATTAGAGCAGTGGAAACGTGTTCTCTGGAGTGATGAATTATGCTTCACCATCTGGCAGTCCAACGGATCTGGGTTTAGCGGATGCCAAGAGAATGCTAGCTGCCCCAATGCATAGTGCCAACTGTACATTTTGGTGGATGAGGAATAATGGTCTGGGGCTGTTTTTCATGGTTCGGGCTAGGCTCCTTAGTTCCAGTGAAGAGAAATCTTAAAGCTACAGCATACAATGACATTCTAGACTATTCTGTGCTTCCAACTTTGTTTCAACAGTTTGGGGAAGGCCCTTTCCTGTTTCAGCATGACAATGCCCCCGTGCACAGAGCGAGGGCTATACAGAAATGGTTTGTGGAGATCAGTGTGGAAAGAACTTGACTGGCCTGCACAGAGCCCTGACCTCAACCCCATCAAACACCTTTGGGATGAATTGGAACACTGACTACTAGCCAGGCATAATCGCCCTGCATCAGTGCCCGAACTCACTATTGCTCTTGTGGCTGAATGGAAGCAAGTTCCTGCAGTAATGTTCCAACATCTAGTGGAAAGCCTTCCCAGAAGAGTGGAGTCTGTTATAGCAGCAAAGGGGGGGACCAACTCCATATTAATTCCCATGATTTTGGAATAAGATGTTCGACTAGCAGGTGTCCACATACTTTTGGTCATGTAGTGTAGCTAGCACTGCAGTTAATAAAATGTGATGAGTAGTTGACTCAAAGAGAGAGAAAGACAGTTTTGAACAAATTATTTTTTTCAAAAATGAAGGAGGAGCAAGAGAGTGAGAGAGAATTAGAGAGAGATATTTTGTCTTTTTTTTTCACTTTCACTTCACTTACTTACCTAGCAAATGTAGCTAGCTAGTTTAGCCTACTCAAACACCCGGGTCAAATAGAGGGATGCTATGTTAGCTAGCTGGATATGACTATCCAACACTGGAAATCTTCTAGGTCCTCTGTTGACCCATTGTATCATATATTAGTGAAGCACTGTAAGCGTTGGCTAACTCAAACAAGGTGACATGCAGCTATGGAGGCCCCCCTTAAACAAGATGGACATCCCACAGTGTGGCAGGCCAGTGGAATATTACTTATTTGGGCTAAGTGCCAGCAGCCTCAGTGCTAAGTCAAGCCTGATCTGTGTCTCTCTCACCCTCCCTTTATGATTAAATCAGACGCCCTTCCATGTCTGGCCAGTAATGTGACATTAACAAACCCCAACATGGAGCAATACCAGCCTGGAAGCAACGGACACAAAGCAGTGTGTGTCTCACGGATCTGCCAATTAGAACAACTTCACTGGCCTGTTCTCAAAGTGGGCGGCATATTCAAATAACACTTCACCCAACAGATACATATTCACACAACCTAACTGTCTCTCCCTGTGTCAGACCCTGTTTGCCACTGATTTGAACGGCACTTTTAAAGATACTTTCAAAATGGCATCAAGGGCCGGTTCTAGCTTTTTGGGGGCCCTAAGTGATTTGCCCACCACGCGGGCAAATTTTGTTAGTGACCCCCCTCTTGACGGCAGAGAGGAAAATGTAGATTTTACAGTTCATTTCTTGCAATTCTACACATTTTGCCGTGGGCGGAGAGAATTGTTTGCAGTTTTAAAGGTAATTTCCTGCAATTCTACACAATTTGCCATGACATGTTAATGATATCTGAGTGAAAGTGACTAACAAAATCAATGGGGGCCCCCTGGAGATCAGGACCCCTGGGCACAAGATAACAGGCTAGACTAACTTACCAATGTAAAACTTGTTAGCTGACATGGCTAAAGGTTAAACAAAATAAAAGCAAGTTGAGACCCCAACTGAGTAAAAAACAAAAGTGACCGCTTACGTCGCTTATGCCTGGAGCCAGCCCTGATGTCGTTCGTTACGTTAAACAATGGGTGTGTGGATATAAATAAAGCAGCTTGTTCATCTATCATGACCAGTCGTTTCCAAACTATGACTGGATGCTAATAGACCTGGTTAATGGTGCTGTCTGCTTCTGATGTCCCTCTGAGGGAGACAGACAGAAAGTGATGCTGAACTCTCTCTCTCCTCTCCGCTCATTTACTGTCCGTATCCTCCAATCAACACAGACAGACAGACAGACACACACACACACACACACAGACACACAGACTCACACTCACTGACACATATACGCACAGACACACACACACACGACCTGGAGCACACACTGACCCCAGTGCTAATCTCAGCCATGCAGGGCACCTCTGTCCTCTGTCATCTCCAACCTCCCTTCCATTGCATAGAGAGATCATATCATAAGGGAAAGAGAAAGGAGGGCGGGCGAGCACAGTGAGTCAGACTTGCAGCAGAATGTGTCCTGAGTCATAGCCTACAGCCCCTGGCACTCCAGATCCCCACAGTCACCACGACCACATGGCTCTCTGTGCCTGTATGTGTAGATATCTGCAGGGCTGTGGGTGTCTGATAACATGTGAACATGAGTGTGCATGTACAGCATGTGTGAGTTTATTTTGCGGTTAGTTCTCCAGGACACCTACTCAGCTCCTTGATAAGTGCTAGCTAGCACACCATCCTTTGCTTTGCTGAACCACACACTCTCACAGATTGATCAACCGTCAACACTCCCCTAGTGACGGCAGGGAGATATTCGCCAGGGCACTTAAAAGCAGTCACTTTCCTCTCACTTTGAGGAGCAGTGAGATAGTGGAGCACATGGCGACCAGGCCTGCCCTAGCGTGAGATTGGTGCCTTCGCTGTGTTTTTGCTGGTGACCAGCCTTTGCTGTGTTTTGGATACAGATGACCAGCTGTTGGTATGCTGGTGACCACCATCAAAGTGCTTAATTATTTAATACAGTGCATTACATATATTATAAGGCCTTACTTTGAGGGTGTAGTTTTTCCCTAATACAATGGCCACATCAGGCCTGCAAGTCACATGATGATGTTTAATTCCTATTGGAATCCAGTCAGAGTGGGGATATCCAACAATTGGACATGTTATACACCCACAATCTGCAGTCTGAATGGCTGCCAGAGTAAGAAAGATGAATAAACGATAAACTTAATCTTCTAAACTGGAACAAACACTTCAGCAATGGGTGCAATAAGTCTAACTAACAGATTGGATTAATTTAGAAAAACATCCTTTACCTTTGTGTAGGAAAGATTGTTACACTTTATTTAGATGGTCCATTTGTAGATGCTTTACAGACTATCAGTGACATGTCATCTGCATGTCTGTTGACTTTAACAAGAACATGTGTGTAGTCCATCCACAGATGTTCAACAAACTACCTATAGACTATCAGCAGCATTTAAACAGCGTATCTATAGCTTGTCAGTACTATTTCAAAAGTACACTGCTCAAAAAAATAAAGGGAACACTAAAATAACACATCCTAGATCTGAATGAATGAAATAATCTTATTCAATACTTTTTTCTTTACATAGTTGAATGTGCTGACAACAAAATTACACAAAAATGATCAATGGAAATCAAATGTATCAACCCATGGAGGTCTGGATTTGGAGTCACACAAAATTAAAGTGGAAAACCACACTACAGGCTGATCCAACTTTGATGTAATGTCCTTAAAACAAGTCAAAATGAGGCTCAGTAGTGTGTGTGGACTCCACGTGCCTGTATGACCTCCCTACAACGCCTGGGCATGCTCCTGATGAGGTGGCGGATGGTCTCCTGAGGGATCTCCTCCCAGACCTGGACTAAAGCATCCGCCAACTCCTGGACAGTCTGTGGTGCAACGTGGCGTTGGTGGATGGAGCGAGACATGATGTCCCAGATGTGCTCAATTGGATTCAGGTCTGGGGAACGGGCGGGCCAGTCCATAGCATCAATGCCTTCCTCTTGCAGGAACTGCTGACACACTCCAGCCACATGAGGTCTAGCATTGTCTTGCATTAGGAGGAACCCAGGGCCAACCGCACCAGCATATGGTCTCACAAGGGGTCTGAGGATCTCATCTCGGTACCTAATGGCAGTCAGGCTACCTCTGGCGAGCACATGGAGGGCTGTGCGGCCCCCCAAAGAAATGCCACCCCACACCATGACTGACCCACCGCCAAACCGGTCATGCTGGAGGATGTTGCAGGCAGCAGAACGTTCTCCACGGCGTCTCCAGACTCTGTCACGTCTGTCACATNGCACAAAGGCGGAGGTAGCGGTCCTGCTGCTGGGTTGTTGCCCTCCTACGGCCTCCTCCACGTCTCCTGATGTACTGGCCTGTCTCCTGGTAGCGCCTCCATGCTCTGGACACTACGCTGACAGACACAGCAAACCTTCTTGCCACAGCTCGCATTGATGTGCCATCCTGGATGAGCTGCACTACCTGAGCCACTTGTGTGGGTTGTAGACTCCGTCTCATGCTACCACTAGAGTGAAAGCACCGCCAGCATTCAAAAGTGACCAAAACATCAGCCAGGAAGCATAGGAACTGAGAAGTGGTCTGTGGTCACCACCTGCAGAACCACTCCTTTATTGGGGGTGTCTTGCTAATTGCCTATAATTTACACCTGTTGTCTATTCCATTTGCACAACAGCATGTGAAATTTATTGTCAATCAGTGTTGCTTCCTAAGTGGACAGTTTGATTTCACAGAAGTGTGATTGACTTGGAGTTACATTGTGTTGTTTAAGTGTTCCCTTTATTTTTTTGAGCAGTGTATATCCCCTCACTTGCACAAATGCCAAGCCCATCTATTGATGAACAACAAACAATCAGGGGACTATCAGTAGCATCTCAACTGCATATCAGGAGCAATTTATCAGCATATTTGTTGTCATAGTAGTAACTATCTATAGACATGCTTTGGGACTATCCAAATAAAGTGAAACACAAGTTGAGCTTTATGGACAGTTGACAGACTATCTACTTAACATTCAAATATGTATCAATGGATGAGCATGTTCAGTGCATTCACTAACGCTCTAGTAACCCTCTATAGATTATCTAAATAAAGTTAAAGACTGTTTCATTAAGTTAATGTGCAATAATCACTAAACAAATCAAAATGTGCAACTGTTGTTGAGATGACTGAAATGACATTTTGACACTGGAGCACATGGATAAATAATTAATCTAATAATAGCTCTAAGAAGGGGTGGCAGGTGGCCTAGTGGTTAGAGTCCGTAAACAAGGTCCGTAAACAAGGCAGTTAATCTACTGTTCCTAGGCTGTCATTGTAAATAAGAATTTGTTCTTAACTGACTTGCCTTGTTAAATAAAAATGTATCAATCAATGTACATGCAAAAATAAACAAACCCCCAAAACATTCAAACAATTCAAAAAATCTAACTGCAACAGAGCATGCTGGGAAATATGTGTGTATATATATATAAGGAACATGATGGCGCCGGAGGGTAAGGATGCTGCCTTATTGGCTCTCTACCAATCATGCTGTTTTTTCACATTGTTCGTAACTTGTATTGCACATAATGTTGCTGCTACTGTCTCCTATGACTGAAAAGAGCTTCTGGACATCAGAACTGGGATTACTCACCTCAAATTGGACGACAAGTGCTTCTTCAATAAGTTGGACGCGAGGGATATATTGCAGACACCCGAGCAGGCCCCGATCCCAGTGATTCACTGGGGAAGGAAACTTAGATTTTGATGCAAAAGATCCGGGTGCCTTGCGAGGATCAGGTGACGAGTGGCTAATCTGCCCTTGCCTTCCATTCTGCTAGCTAACGTTCATTCGCTGGAAAATAAATTGGACGAACTGAAAGCACGTATTTCCTACCAACGGGACATTAAAACTGTAATAGCTTATGTTTCACCGAGTCATGGCTGATCGACAACATTAAGAACACACAGCTGGCAGGTTATACACTATCGGCAAGACCGAACAGCAGCCTCTGGTAAGACACCACAGAGCGAAGTTGGCACTAAAACCGCACTCAATGAGCTGTATTCCGCCATAAGCAAACAGGAAAACGCTCACCCACTCCTGGTGGCCTTAATGCAGGGAAACTTAAATCAGTTTCACCGAATTTCTATCAGCATGTTAAATGTGCAACCAGAGGGTAAATTTTTTTTGACCACATTTACTTCACACACAGAGATGCATACAAAGCTCTGCCTCGCCCTCCATTTGGCAAATTTGACCATAACTCTATCCTCCTGATTCCTGCTTAAAAGCAACAATTAAAGCAGGAAGCACCAGTGACTCAGTCTATAAAAAAGTCAGATGATGCAGATGCTAAACTACAGGACTGTTTTGCCATCGGATTCTTCCGACGGCATAGAGGAGTACACAACATCAGCCACTGGCTTTATCAATAAGTGCATCGAGGACGTCGTCCCCACAGTGACTGTACATACATACCCCAACCAGAAGCTATGGATTACCGGCAACATTCACACGAGCTAAAGGGCAAAGCTGCCGCTTTCAAGGAGCGGGACTCTGACCCGGAAGCTTATAAGAAATCCTGCTATGCCCTCCGATGATCCATCAAACAGGCAAAGCGTCAATACAGGACTAAGATCGAATCATACTACACTGGCTCTGATGCTCGTCGGACGTGGCAGGGCTTGCAAACTATTACTGACTACATAGGGAAGCACAACTTAGAGCTGCCCAGTGACACAAGCCTACCAGACAAGCTAAATAACTTATATGCTCGCATTGAGGCAAGTAACACTGAAAATGCGTGAGAGCATCAGCTGGTCCGGATGACTGTGTGATCACACTCTCCGCAGCCGATGTGAGTAAGACCTTTAAACAGGTCAACATTCACAGACGGATTACAAGGACATGTACTCCGAGCATGCGCTGACCAACTGGCAAGTGTCTTCACTGCCATTTTCAACCTCTCTATAATACCAACATGTTTCAAGCAGACCACAATAGTCACTGTGCCCAAGAACACTTAGGTAACCTGCCTAAATGACTACCGACCCGTAGCACTCACGTCTGTAGCCATGAAATGCTTTGAAAGGCTGATCATGGCTCAAATCAACACCATAATCCCAGAAACCCTAGACCCACTCCAATTTGCATACCACCCCAACAGATCCACAGATGGTGCTATCTCTATTGCACTCCACACTACTCCACACTGCCACCTGGACAAAAGGCACACCTATGTGAGAATGTTATTCATTGACTACAGCTCAGCGTTCAACACCATATTGCCCTCAAAACTCAGCACTAAGCTGCGACTAAATATCCTCCCTCTGCAACTGGATCCTAGACTTCCTGATGGGCCGCCACCAGGTGGTAAGGATAAGTAACAACACATGCGACAAACTGATCCTCAACATGGGGGCCCCTCAGGGGTGCGTGCCAAGTCCCCTCTTGTACTCCCTGTTCACTCATGACTGCATGGCCAGGCACAACTCCAACCCCATCATTACGTTTGTTGATGACACAACAGTGGGAGGCCTGATCACCGACAACGATGAGACAGCCTATAGGGAGGAGGTCAGAGACCTGACCGTGTGGTGCAAGGACAACAACCTCTCCCTCAACGTGATCGAGACAAAGGAGATGATTGTGGACCACAGGAAAAAAAGGACAGAGCACGCCCCAATTCTCATCAACGGGGCTGTAGTGGAGCAGGTTGAGAGCTTCAAGTTCCTTGGCATCCACATCACCAAACTAACATGGTCCAATCACATCAAGACAGTCGTGAAGAGGGCACAACAAGACCTTTCCCCCTCAGGAGACTGAAAAGATTTGGCATGGGTCCTCAGATCCTCAAAAGGTTTTACAACTGCACCATCGAGAGTATCCTGACGGGTTGCATCACTGCCTGGTATGGCAACTGCTAGGCCTCCGACCGCAAGGCACTACAGAAGGTAATACGCACGACCCAGTACATCCCCGGGGCCAAGCTTCCTGCCATCCAGGACCTCTATACCAGGCGGTGTCAGAGGAAGGCCCTAAAAATTGTCAAAGACTCCAGCCACCCTAGTCACAGACTGTTCTCTCTGCTACCGCATGGCAAGCGGTACTGGAGCGCCAAGTGTAGGTCCAAGAGCCTTCTAAACAGCTTCTACCCCCAAGCCATAACACTCTTTAACAGCTAATCAAATGGCTACCCAGAGTATTTGCACCCGCCCCCCACGCTGCTGCTACTCTCTGTTAATATCTATGCAAAAACCACTTTAATAATCCTACCTTCATGTACATTATTACCTCAATTACCTCGACACATTGACACATTGACTCTGTATGTACAGTACATACCCCCTGTATTTAGCCCCGCTATTGTTATTTACTGCTGCCCCTTAATTATTTGTTTTTTTTGTATTTTCTTGAGACTGCATTGTTGGTTGAGGGCTTGTAAGTAAGCATTTCACTGTAAGGTCTACACCTTTTGTATTAGGCGCATGTGACAACAAAAGTTTGATTTAATTTGATATGTATAAAGTTGAAGTCTGAATTTTACATACATCTTAGCCAAATACATTTAAACTCAGTTTTTCACAATTCCTGACATTTAATCCCAGTAAAAATTCCCTGTCTTAGGTTAGTTAAGATCACCACTTTATTTTAAGAATGTGAAATGTCAGAATAATAGTAGAGAGAATTATTTATTTCAGCTTTTATTTCTTTCATCACATTCCCAGCGGGTCAGAAGTTTACATACACTCAATTAGTATTGGGTTGTATTGCCTTAAAATTGTTTAACATGGGTCAAACGTTTTGGGTAGCCCACAATAACCTTCCCACAATAAGTTGGGTGAATTTTGGCCCATTCCTCCTGACAGAGCTGGTGTAACTGAGTCAGGTT
>QNTS01004186.1:37721-80628 GCA_003317085.1 Hucho hucho | reverse complement strand
TACAGTTGAAGTCGGAAGTTTACATACACCTTAGCCAAATACATTTAAACTCAGTTTTTCACAATTCCTGACATTTAATCCCAGTAAAAATTCCCTGTCTTAGGTTAGTTAAGATCACCACTTTATTTTAAGAATGTGAAATGTCAGAATAATAGTAGAGAGAATTATTTATTTCAGCTTTTATTTCTTTCATCACATTCCCAGCGGGTCAGAAGTTTACATACACTCAATTAGTATTGGGTTGTATTGCCTTAAAATTGTTTAACATGGGTCAAACGTTTTGGGTAGCCCACAATAACCTTCCCACAATAAGTTGGGTGAATTTTGGCCCAAATCCTTCAGACAAAGCTGGTGTAACTGAGTCAGGTTCGTAGGCCTCCTTGCTCGCACACGCTTTTTCAGTTCTGCCCACAAATTCTCTATAGGATTGAGGTCAGGGCTTTGTGATGGCCACTCCAATACCTTGACTTTGTTGTCCTTAAGCCATTTTGCCACAACTTTGGAAGTATGCTTGGGGTCATTGTTCATTTGGAAGACCCATTTGCGACCAAGCTTTAACTTCCTGACTGATGTCTTGAGATGTTGCTTCAATATATCCACCTAATTTACCTGCCTCATGATGCCATCTATTTTGTGAAGTGTACCAGTCCCTCCTGCAGCAAAGCACCCCCACAACATGATGCTGCCACCGCCGTGCTTCACGGTTGGGATGGTGTTTCCTCCAAACATAACAATGATCATTATGGCCAAACAGTTCTATTTTTGTTTCATCAGACCAGAGGACATTTCTCCAAAAAGTACGATCTTTGTCCCCATGTGCAGCTGCAAACCGTAGTCTGGCTTTTTTATGGCGGTTTTGGAGCAGTGGCTTCTTCCTTGCTGAGCGACCTTTCAGGTTATGTCGATATAGAACTCGTTTTACTGTGGATATAGATACATTTGTACCTGTTTCCTCCAGCATCTTCACAAGATCCTTTGCTGTTGTTCTGGGATTGATTTGCACTTTTCGCACCAAAGTACATTTACCTCTAGGAGACAGAACGCGTCTTCTTCCTGAGCGGTATGACGGCTGCGTGGTCCCATGGTGTTTATACTTGCGTACTATTGTTTGTACAGATGAACGTGGTACCTTCAGGTGTTTGAAAATTGCTCCTAAGGATGAACCAGACTTGTGGAGGTCTAATTTCTTTTGATTTCCCCATGATGTCAAGCAAAGAGGCACTGAGTTTGAAGGTAGGCCTTGAAATACAAACAAGATATATCTCTTCACCCATTGTATGTTAATCCCATCCTTCTTCCGTTTTAATCTACATGATTCGCTGGCACAAGAGCTCTCAATAACATTTAATTGGATCTCCAAACTGTCCATGAAATTTCAACTATTTGATTCGCGGACACTAATGGACAGTTAGCAGATCCAATGAAAAGTAATTGAGAGCTCATGTCAGCGAATCATATCTTTGAAATCGGAAGATGGGTGGGATTTACCAACATAACAACATCATAAACGCGAAATCATCAGCAAATGGCAAACCAACAGCAAAGAACATCGATATAATGTTAGTTAGATTGAGTTAACGTGTATTAAGATGAAAAAGTAATTGTGCTTAAAAGGTGACTGGTAGAAGGACGTAAACAGGGAAACGTGATTGGTTGCAGGAGTACGTTCAATGTTTCTCTTGAAAAAAATATTTAAAAAGAATAGATTCACCATATTACACTTTAGTCATTTAGCAGATGCTGTTATACAGAGTGACCATATTAAAATGAGACAGACATAAACTAATCACTAATCACATGGAATAAATAATAATCTTCAGATATGACTTTGTCAAAGCAAGAACAAAACTAGGGCTTTACAATGATGGTGAAAACTTGGGGTTAAGCGGGTTAAAATCTTCCTAGAAGTCCGAAAAACATGACGAGGGACATGTCAAATTGCAGATTGCGGACATTTTCCATGTGGTCTACAGTACATTAAAGGGGACTTCATTTAATTTAATAGGCTTTTAAAATGTAATATTGGTGTACAATTCCTACTTAAAAGGGACGCAAAATGTCCTCTAGAGTCTAGACACACACAACATGGCAGCCAAAAGGCCAAAAGGCCAAAAAAGGAACACAGGAAATGTGACAGTGTATATGTGAACTCTGAAAAATCATAGATTCTTTCCTATTTACGACAGGAACATTTTCCATAATGTTCTAAGGACTAAGTGTGGTCATTTGTAACACAGAATAAATTACTTTATATAATCTATGATCTTTTTATGTCTCATATTGATGTGTTTTGGACATTTGTCTGAAAATAATGAGCATATTAAACTAAAGGTTGTCTTTTGACTTCCAAATCTCCCGCCTGTATATTACCTTGTACAAATTGTTCAATTTCAAAGAAACAATTAGAAAGGTAATGTACTTTTGAGCTGACCATCTTACCCACAGAGAACTATTCTATTCTAGGAGCTATATTTAAGCCCAGCTAATGTTGGGGCTTTTAGCTTTCCAATTCACACTTCAGACTGGTGAGACAGAAAGTGAATGGCAATACAGGCCAGCAGTCCTCCACACGACAAATCCAGGTGTGTGGTGTGTGGGTGCATCCGTGTGTGCATCTGTGCCTGTGTGTGTGTGTGTTCAGGGTGCCATCAATGGGAGGATGAAGTGCACGAGGTGCTCGTCCACGCCAATGCAACACCAACATGTCCAGCACACCCTGGAACCTCAGGGGCTTCACTCGTCTGTGAAGGAGGTGACACTGTTCTGTAGGAGGTGACACTGAGCCGGAGGAACTGACACTGTCATTGTGCCTGGCTACAGAGGTGCCACAGCTTTCGGCTTTCAGTCCACAGGCTGGATTGGGCTGGGTTGGGCTGAGCTGGGCAGGACTGGGATTGATTAGACTCAGCTGAGCTGGGCTGGGTTTGGCTGGGCTAGACTGGCCTGGGCTGGATTGGGCTGGTCAGGGCTGGATTTGGCTGGACTGGATTGAATTGGACTGAGCTGAGCTGGGCTGGGCTGAATTGGGCTAGACTGGCCTGGTCAGGGCTGGGCTGGATTGGGCCTGGCTAGGCTGGCCTGGGCTGGGAAGGCCTGATCTAGGCTACTTGGGCTGGGCTGGTTTCGGATGGTCTGGCTGCAGCTGGCTACAAAGTCTGCACTGTCCTTAATTAGCAGTTAAAGGTCACTTTAGCACATTTCAGTCAGGCAAGCTGTGGGTCACCCTGAGAGACCATGGTCCATGATATTAAGACAGTGCCAAGTTGCCCCGGTGGCTGTTGGCTTGAGAACACTAAGGAGCTGCTCATTAGAACAATAACAGTTAATATTCAAAGCCATGCATGGCAATATTCAAACCATCTGACCAGTGGAAAACTCCACATCTCCAAGGGCTTATGGGGAAGAGATAATGCAAAGCGTGTAAAGTGTCACCATGTTTTTTCCTCCTATTTTTTCTTTTTTTTTGGGCTTGCCTGTTTTGCATGTTATTTTGGCATTAATACGTGTCACATATCAGTTTGCAAACAATGTAAAAAAATCGATATATCATTGAGTGTAAAAATAACCTCTCACTCAACGTCAACAAAACAAAGGAGATGATCGTGGACGTCAGGAAACAGCAGAGGGAGCACCCCCCTATCCACATCGATGGGACAGTGTACACATCACGGACAAACTGAAATGGTCCACCCACACAGACAGTGTGGTGAAGACGGCGCAACAGTGCCTCTTCAACCTCAGGAGGCTGAAGAAATTCGGCTTGTCACCAAAAACACTCACAAACATTTACAGATGCACAATCAAGAGAATCCTGTCGGGCTGTATCACCGCCTGGTACGGCAACTGCTCCTCCCACAACCGTAAGGCTGTGAGGTCTGTGAGGTCTGCACAACGCATCACCGGGAGTAAACTACCTGCCCTCCAGGACACCTACACCACCCGATGTCACAGGAAGGCCAAAAAGATCATCAAGGACAACAACCACCCGAGCCACTGACTGTTCACCCCGTTCCCGTCCAGAAGGCGAGGTCAGTACAGGTGCATCAAAGCTGGGACCGAGACTGAAAAGCAGCTTCTATCTCAAGGCCATCAGACTGTTAAACAGCCATCAGTAACATAGAGTGGCTGCTGCCAACATACTGACTCAAATCTCTAGCCACTTAATAATAAAAAATTGGATGTAACAAATGTATACTAGCCACTTAAACAATGCCACTTTATATAATGTTTACATACCCTACATTACTCATATCATATGTAAATATTGTACTCTATACCATCTACTGCATCTTGCCTATGCCGTTCGGCCATCACTCATCCATATATTTATATGTACATATTCTTATTAATTCCTTTACACTTGTGTGTACAAGGTAGTTGTTGTGAAATTGTTAGATTACTTGTTAGATATTACTGCATGGTCGGAACTGGAAGCACAAGCATTTCTCTACACTCGCATTAACATCTGCTAACCATGTGTATGTGACAAACAAAATTTGATTTGATTTGATTTGACTCAGACAGGGAGAGGTTGAAAATGTCAGTGAAGACACTTGCCAGTTGGTCAGCGCATGCTCGGAGTACACGTCCTGGTAATCCGTCTGGCCCTGCGGCGTTGTGAATGTTGACTTGTTTAAAGATTCATATGGGCTGTGGAGAGTGTGATCACACGGAACAGCTGGTGCTCTCATGCACGTTTCAGTGTTGCTTGCCTCGAAGCGAGCATAGAAGTTATTTAGCTCATCTGGTAGGCTCGTGTCACTGGGCAGCTCTCGGCTGTGCTTCCCTTTGTAGTCTGTAATAGTTTTGAATCCCTGCCACATCCAATGAGCGTCGGAGCGAGTGCAGTATAATTCGATCTTAGTCCTGTATTGACGCTTTACCTGCTTGATGGTTCGTCGGAGGGCATAGCGGGATTTCTTGAAAGCGGCAGCTCTACCCTTTAAAACTCACTGTGGGGACGACGTCATCAATGCACTTATTGATGAAGCCAGTGACTGATGTGATGTACTCCTCAATGCCATTGGAAGAATCCCGGAACATATTCCAGTCTGTGCTAGCAAAACAGTCCTGCAGCTTAGCATCTGCTTCATCTGACACTGGTGCTTCCTGCTTTAATTTTTGTTTGTAAGCAGGAATCAAGAGGATAGAATTATGGTCAGATTTGTCAAATGGAGGGCGAGGGAGAGCTTTGTACGCATCTCTGTGTGTGGAGTAAAGGTGGTCTAGAGTTTTTCCCCTCTGGTTGCACATTTAACATGCTGATAGAAAGTTTCCCTGCATTAAAGTTAAAGCCACTAGTAGCGCCGCCTCTGGATGAATGTTTTCCTGTTTGCTTATGGTGGTATACAGCTCATTGAGTGTGGTCTTAGTGCCAGCATCGGTCTGTGATGGTATGTAGACAGCTACGAAAAATACAGATGAAAACTCTCTAGGTAGATAGTGTGGTCTACAGCTTATCATGTGATACTCTACCTCAGGCGAGCAAAATCTTCCTTAGATATCGTGCACCAGCTGTTGTTTACAAATATACATAGACTGCCACCCCTTGTCTTAACAGAGGCTGCTGTTATATCCTGCAGATGCTGTGTATAACCCCACCAGCTGTATGTTTTTCATGTCATCGTTCAGCCACGACTCGGTAAAACATAAGATATTGCCGTTTTTAATGTTCCATTGGTAGAATATAAGTGCTTTTAGCTCATCCAATTTTCTTTACAGCGATTGTACATTGGCCAGTAGTATGGATGGCAAGGGCAGATTAGCCACTCATCTGCGGATTCTCACAAGGCACCCCAATCTCTTGCCACAATATGTTTTCCATCTCTTTCAACCGTGAATGACGGGCATGAGGGCCTGTTTGGGTGTCTGGAGTAAATCCCTCTCGTCCGACTGATCACAATGGGGAGCTTTAGAATGTTAATTGTTTAAAAGTATAAATAATATTAAAACGTTGTATGCAAGCACACTTTTCCAGACCAACCTGCACATTTTAAAGTTTGAATGGAGTTTCTAGCTTAAACAGTGTAAAAGTTGTATCTTTTTTAAATTCAGGACTTTTACTTCGCAAGTCCCACCTAATAAGAATTTTGGAACTGAGTCTGGGCTTACTGTTGCGAGTTAGTTTGGTTGTGCATCAGAAGTTTTTCAATTCATATGTCAGTTACTGACAGTCACTCAATTAGCCCATGCCAGCTAAAATAGTTTTGATTGGTAAGGTAGTGTTGTGGCCAGCTATCTAAAGTTGAAGTAATCATGGTCGAATTACTGTCCGGTGGACCCCCATTTATTTTGTTAGTCACTCTCACTCAGATATCATATTAAAACTGCAAACATTTCTCTCCGGCCCATGGGAAAATGTGTAGAATTGCATGAAATGTGTTAGATAATTGCAATTTCTTCTCTCCGCCTCATGGCAAAACGTGTAGAATTGCAGCAAACTTGCTTTAAACATTTTCTATGCACCCCCTGGCAAAATATGTAGAATAGAGGGAAATTAACTGTAAAAGTGGGTAGGCCGCTAAAATGTTTTTTTTAGGTGGGGGACGTTGTCGCATAGTGATCTCTATACATCTCTATGCAACAACAGGAAAGAATGAGGAAGTGGAAAGAATATTGTTTCAATTAAATAATTTATAAATATTGATTACTATGTATAGCTTTGTAAGACTATAAATGACCAACCACCTAGCTTTTGGGTAGTTAGAAGGTCTATTTTCCTGCTTTTGAGATGAGCTGGCTAGAAATTGCACTAAGATGTGCTTGCTACCTTCAACTTCCTTTCAACTGCAAGCAGAGACATAATAATGGTATCCATGAGTTCGTCGGAGTCTGGGTAAGTAGGACAAAAGGCTTAATTCCCCAAATCCCCAAGTATCCTTGTAATAAATGTATTAATATCCAAAATGGCTTTGTGGTGGCTTCAAAACAGCACCCCCCGTTCAGTCATCCAGGATACACATCATTGTTCAGACCACTGTGTGGGGGTATAACTACGCTGTCAAAGTACGGCTTTATGATATATGTAATGTGCTGTCATTAAGAGTATATCACATTTATTCTGACAACAGCCTCACCTGTTGTTCCTGTCAATCAGACACGCAGTGTCAACCAATGAACCAAAGATACGTGAGGGAGGGCCGAACACTCACTCACAGTCACACACTTAGCAGGCGAGGAGAAAGAGGAAGGACAGCTGTGAAAACAACAGCTGGAAAATGAGTCGGATGCACAGTAGCATTTGGATGCATTTTAATAATGAAGACAATGTTAGAGCACAGTGTACAATTTTCCAATACAAAATCTCATATAAAGCCGGTTCTATGCATAACCTACACCGGCATATGTGAACTGTGCACCCAACTGTGAAACTAGCTGTAGTGGAGTTTCGAGAAACTAGCGGGCCTGCTAGTGATAGTGGTGGAGCCAGCACCTCCACACGTGGAGATGTATCCACTCAGTAAAGTAGGCCTACTCCGTGACCCACAGCAACGCAGTCTTCTATGAACCAGTTTATGCCAAAGCCTATGTCTGTAGCAAAACAAGGCCAAATTGATATTGCATTGGCTAAAATGATTGCCACCGATTTCCAGCCTTTTTCGATTGTGGAGGACAGAGGTTTTAGAAATTATAGCAATAGTCTAAATCCAATGTACACAATTCCAAGCAGGAAAACCTTGTCAAAATCACTTATTCCACAACTGTACGAGAGCACACAGGCTTCAGTGCGGGAAAGAGTCCACAAAGCTACTGCAGGTTGCCTTACCACTGACTGCTGGACATCAAGGTTAACCACTTCTTACATGTCGATTACATGTCACTTCATTGAAGATTTTTCGATGTCTAGCTGTCTTCTGGACTGCTTAGAGTTTAGCACCTCAGAGAACTTGGCAGAGGAACTGTTGAGAGTGGCCAGAGAATGGAAAGTAGATGGAAAAGTGGTCTGTTGTCTTAGCGACAATGCAGCTAACATAACCAATGCCATGAACATTTTTAAATGGACCCATCATCCATGTCTTGCACACACATTTAACCTGACTGTAAGAGTTGCTCGGAAGGTGATGAAGCCCACTGTGGACAAAGTGAAAGCAGCTGTGGAATACTTCCACAAGAGCACAGTAAGTGCTGAAAAACTAAAGTCTACACAA
This sequence comes from Hucho hucho, assembly GCA_003317085.1. NCBI lineage: Eukaryota > Metazoa > Chordata > Actinopteri > Salmoniformes > Salmonidae > Hucho > Hucho hucho. The sequence continues at coordinate 72,481 of QNTS01004186.1, read as the reverse complement.
CACCAGACGGGGATGCCTCAGCTGAGGACTAAACAAGACTGCACTACAAGGTGAAATTTAACATTTTATATGTTGAAGCAGTTTCTTGAGTCAAAGGATGCCATCATCTCTACCCTGGCCATTGTCAATGCACCTGTTGATGCTCCGACCCAAGAGGAATGGGAGGTGGTGGAGGAGGTGTGCAGAGTCCTGGAAGCCTTTGAGCAGGTCACTGTGGAGATCAGTGGAGAGATGTACAGTAAGCAGTTATTACTACGTCATTATTTAATCCAGTATTATATATGTATATGAGCAGTAGATGAGAAAGTAGTATCAGTAGACAAAACATGAACCTGAACTAATAAGTTACTCTCTTTTCAGCTATGTGAAAACCTCAAAAATAATACTCCTGTGTAAGGGTCTGCAGCGAATCACAGTCAGCCGCCAGAGAGAAGCAAATGTAACCACAGGACATGTGACAGAGTTGATGGACACCCTATGTTCATCAATGGACAGAAAGTTCCACAGCATGGAATATAATCACGTGCTATCAGAAACTGCTGCACTTGACCCCAGGTTTAAGAAGTTAGCCTTCAGTGATGCCAGAGCGATTGATGAAGCTCTTCAAAGAATAACCTCAGCAGCAGGGAGGGACAGCCCCAGCAGTCAGCTGGCTCAGGCACCAGGGCAACAGGAAGAAAAGGGATCAGATGGAGCAGAAGTACCAGCAGTAGTGCCACAAACGTCTGCTGTTTGGATGCTGTTTGACGAGATAGCAACTAGGGATGCAGCACGAAGGAATCCCTCAGCAGATGCCATAATGGAGGTTCGATCCTATTTGGAGGAGAAAAATATGGTCAGCATTGTGCTGCTGGTTATAACATAACAGAAGAGAGAGAAAAGAGGGACCAGTTTAATGTTTTAAGTGGGATGCTGCAGTTTTGCACATTGTTATTTATTTTTCTGCAAAATTCTATTATTATGTTGTTCAGATTGTATTCGTTTCGAATTGTTACATTTATATTCACTTTGTTTATATACATTAAAAAGTTATACTTTAAATGCACATGTGTGATAGCACCGTGGTGGCACCCCAAGCATACTTCCAAAGCTGTGGCAAAATGGCTTAAGGACAACAAAGTCAAGGTATTGGAGTGGCCATCACAAAGCCCTGACCTCAATCCTATAAAAAATTTGTGGGCAGAACTGAAAAAGTGTGTGCGAGCAAGGAGGCCTACAAATCTGACTCAGTTACACCAGCTCTGTCAGGAGGAATGGACCAAAATTCCCCCAACTTATTGTGGGAAGCTTGTGGAAGGGTACCCGAAACGTTTGACCCAAGTTAAACAATTTAAAGACAATGCTACCAAATACTAATTGAGTGTATGTAAACTTCTGACCCACTGGGAATGTGATGAAAGAAATAAAAGCTGAAATAAATAATTCTCTCTACTATTATTCTGACATTTCACATTCTTAAAATAAAGTGGTGATCCTAACTGACCTAAGACAGGGAATTTTACTTGGATCAAATGTCAGGAATTGTGAAAAACTGAGTTTAAATGTATTTGGCTAAGGTGTATGTAAACGTCCGATTTCAACTGTAAATCCATTAAAATGTGACATCCATTTCCACCCTGCACCTTCTTTCTCTCTCTGTCCCCCTCTCTCTTCTCTCCCCTCTCTTTGTTCACTCTCTCTCTGTTCCCTCTCTCTCTCTCCCTTTCTCTTTCTCTCTCTCAATCTACACCCTTTCTTCCTTCCCCTCTCTCCCCTCTCTCTGTCTCCCTTCAGAACTAGCTATCTCTGACTCTCAGGGATACAGAAGTGAAGCCATGGCGAATACCATGACCTGGCCTGGCATAGCCTGGCATAGCATCCCTGGGCACCGTGTCACAGTCCAAGCAGGAGGGTATCAGGGCCGCAAAATCAATTTCCTCCCCTGTCTGACTGCCTAGTGCCGAACTCCCCTGAACCAAAATAAATTAAATTCCGCCACTCATGACCCCTCAATTAAAAAAAGACTCACAAAGTATATTGCCATGTGAATTTTTTCCATCCATTTCCAAAAGAGATTAGCCATGGAAATGACTTTTCTCTGAGGAATAATAGAAATGTATTAAAAATCGCAAAAAAAGAGGCTGACCATTTCCCTTTTGCCCTGCTCTCATTAGGGCAGCTGCCTGCTCTTGACAGAAAGCTACAATGGATGTAGTTGCTGCTGTGATCCACCATCCTGTGCAATGAATTAACCACAATACTCCATGCAAAGGTGATGCTCCAAACGTACTGTTACTTACTGTTATTATTAAATTGTTATAACATATGTAGATGTAACATGGGACAAAGTATTTAACAACAATATTACACAATGATAAAATTCTAAACCCTTTATTTCCAAGAATGAAAAATACCAGTTTCAGAAGACGGAGAGTAGGAAAATCAGACTGTGCCCCTAGTTTCCTCTGGGGAAGACAGTAGTAATATAGAAAAGCTGAGCAGTTCAAATGAAAGGCTGTAAGTGGCCTGTGATTCCTTCTTCCATGCCCCAGACTACTCTGTGACCCCTGACCCCTCCCCAGAGAACCAGTGAGAGAAAGCCCAGTGAGAGGTAATGAGAGATGAGATAGTGGCAGGTGGGAACCGGTAAAGGGAGAGAAAGTAGGGATAATTTTGAAAATCTGTCCTGATTACTGTTAGGGATGGACATTTGAAATGATTTCACTATTGGAATAATATCCCCCAAAAATGCAGATATCCGTATAGTCCAAAAAAATGAAAGAGGTATATTTAAAAAAAAACAATTGCTCTACTCTCTTGGTCAATCAGAATGATGCAAAATACCACAACAGCAGACAGTGCACAGTTGTTTTAAATGTGCTTTTCCAGTAGCTTTTGGCTAACAGTAACCTAGGCTAACAGCAACAGTGAAAGAGAACTGAATATTTTTTTTTTTAAGTTTCCTGGTGAGTGTTTTGTATTGATCTGTGTCAGGTCTTGTGGACATTCCGTTGGTGAGCTCCTGTAGGCTAATCGCTATTTAATGTGGGGAAATAGCATTGTATCCTTGTGTGGAACAATGTAACATGGACAATTAAATTTAGACAAAGATTTTTAATTGTTAAAAGGGGCCTAAAAAAATATACAAAAATGAATACTCTCACAAGTGTTTGAATACTAGGTCCGTTCGGATATCCGAATAATATTATATTGCGTTGATCTAATCAAAGGCATTAAAGACAATCTTAGTACATTCAGAGACAATTCTACATGTGATTTTGATAAAACCATTAAGCTTACAGATGATTTGATGGTCAAAAATGAAATCTACAAATTGGATATTAGCTACCAGTTCCCGAAACAGAAAACTGACAGGAAGGTTTGGGGAATTGCATGTTACATCTACAGTGGGAAAAAGCAGCCCCCGTTAGGAGCAACTCGGATTTACAGACGTTATGGAACGAGACATTGGACAGACAACTTATGGAACACAACAGACGTTTTCAGAATGATTCATACAAGATAATGAAGGCCGCAGCTGCCTGCCTGCCCTGATCAGACTCATTTGGTCAAATGACAGCAATACAGCCACCCAGCACCCATTATGGTACAAGAGGGTCGGTCCAATCCATCACTCATCGAGGTGCTTGACACCTGTCCCAAATACAATTGTCAGAACATGAAGATGCTTCTTCGAGCCATCACTACTCTGCCTATCACCAGCTGCACTGTAAAACGTCTATTTTCTACTGTCAATCATTCATGCTCACAGGCCGCCTGAACAATTTCCACTGCTCTCCTTTGAAAGAGAACTGGCTGAGTCATTGGATTATGATGATATAATTTCAATGTTCAACACTGTTGTCTTGTGCTGTGAGTCTGACAACAATGGTAGGCCTATGTTATTGTTTTACTTTTTCTTTCACTGAACTGTATATTCTACTGCTTTACTGTAGTGTACATTGATTGTAGCCTACTGTATTATTTACATTACATTTGTTTGGTGTAAGAGCATGTAGGCCTAATCTAATGCAAATAAATCTGATTGGCTTCCATATTGCTGTGTGGTCTTTGGAAGAGTAAACTCCAAATGTGCTATTCTGTTCAATTTAAATAAATAAAACATTTGCACCATAATGTTTCTTAAGACCTGCCTAAGCAAAATTATCAAAAACATTTTGTCATGCTGTATTAAATGGATTTATTACGGATTTATTAAGCATTGAGGCAATTACATCACTGTGCTATGGATATGCCCCATGCCCCTGCCTATTTAATTTGTTCATTTAGCAAACAAGCCAGTTTATAATCCAGTGCCTTAATCACAGTCAACACACTAATTACTGAACAAAAATATAAACGCAACATGCAACAATTTCAGTTAAAGATAATTTAAGGAAATCAGTCAATTTAAATAAATTCATTAGGCCCTAATCTATGGATTTCACATGACTGGACAGGGGGGCAGCGATGGGTGGGCCTGGGTGGGCATAGGCGGGCATAGGCCCATCCACTTGGGAGCCAGGCCCCTTCACTGGGGAGCCAGGCCCAGCCTATCAGAATGAGTTTTTTTCCCACAAAAGGGATTTATTACAGACAGAAATACTCAGTTTCATCAGCTGTCTGGGTGGCTGGTCTCAGATGATCCCGGAGGTGAAGAAGTCAGATATGGAGTTCCTGCCAGTTGGACGTACTGCCAAATTCTCTAAAACTACATTGGAGGCAGCTTATGGTAGAGAAATTAACATACCATTATTTGGCAACAGCTCTGGTGGACATTCCTGCAAGTCAGCATGCCAATTGCACGCTCCCTCAAAACTTGAGACATCTGTGGCATTGTGTTCTGTGACAAAACTTCAAATTTTAGAGTGGTCTTTTATTGTCCCCAGCACAAGGTGCACTTGTGTAATGATCATGCTGTTACTTATTGATATGCCACAACTAGCAGGAAACATATAATATTCTTATTTACAATAAAAGTGACTCCAAAATGACACAATACATTATTTACCATTAATTTCTACTGGGCACAAAATAATCTGAAACACAAACAAAACAAACAGCAAATGCATCCAACAAATGTGTAGAGTCACAAGCTTGATGTAGTCATTGCGTGCTATAAATATGGGACCAAATACTGAACTTTTATTACTTTAATACACATATAAGTGAATTTGCCCAAATATTTTTGGTCTCCTAAAATGGGGGGACTATGTACAAAAAGTGCTGTAATTTTTAAATGGTTCACCCGATATGGATGAAAATGCCTTCAAATTAAAGCTGACAGTCTGCACAGTACAGAACCAAAATATGTCACTGTCCCAATACTTTGAGCTTACTGTATATCATGTAAAAATATATTTTTATAAAACTGCTTGTGAAAATATAATTAAAAGGTACATTTCATTCTTCTCCATATATTTTACATTGCTATGAATGTAGAACAGATGAAAGGAGTTGTGTTTTTCCACAATAGGCCTATTTCTGTTTAACCAAGCACCTTCCGAGCAGCAAGGTGGTGTGTGAGGGGTCCGAAGTAGCAAACTTCACAAAATACCAACCTATCAAGCACAGTGAGTATCCACTTATTTCTGTAGATAGTTCTCTTCTGAATTGTGCATCCGTGAAAGTAGCCTCTCACTAAATAGCTGCTCTTCTTCACTGGTTCAGGTGAGGTTTTGATTCCTACATTGACCATATAATATTAAATATATGTGCCACTGGCCATGTTGAAAGTTGCTTTGGATAAAAGCATCTGTTAAACTACCATATTAATTAATAAGTGTTCAGGTTTCAGGCAACATGACCATAGTTCACCGCCCGACCACTACTACATTAATCTGGGTACCAGTCCTTGCGACTCCTGTCATTTGCCAAAGAGACTGGACTTTTGAGAATCTCAACGTTCAATATGTAGCCAGATTTACAGCGCAGTTGATGATTGGAAGTTGGAAACAACATTCATATTTTCTATGACAACGTTATAGAATTTGAATTTTAAGAATAACAACAAACAATACCGTTACAACTTTCTGCGGTCATTCCCTTGTGAGAAGCCAGTGTCAACGCAAGATCATGTTGTTCAAAGTGGCTAGAGAGGACTTCGTAATGAGAGAGATAAATAATGATATGGAAAATATTAGCCTACAAGATTCAATCGAACTACATTTGCTTCAGTTGCATCCCAGTAATGAGGAAAAAACTGGCACCTGTCATCTTTCCTGATCATCATAACTTTCTTACATTTGTACAAAAATATGTTATGCTCATTTCAGTTATATTATTTGTCCTTCATCTCTTATTAAGAGATGGAGTCCAGACAGGAAGCTTTATAATAGGCCAGTGGAGGCTCCTCAGAGGAGGAAGGGGAGGTCCATCCTCCTCTGTGAATTTCATAAAAACAAAAAAGTGAAACATTAAAAAAGTCATCCCTTTTAGCGAATGCAGCTAGCTAGTTTAAACTACTCAAAACAAAGTAGGATGCTATGTTAGCTAGCTGGCTATGGCTAACCAACACTGGAACTCAAGGTAAGCTTTTGGTTTTATTCATTTATTTCCACCGGGGCCCGCCGGTGTAACTTCTAAACTCCTTGCTGACTGTACATTGTACTGCATGATTGTAGCAGGTTTAATAACATGTTAGTTCTAACATTAGTAGCTATGTTGACTATAGGCATGACCAAGGGTTCAAGGCTATAATGGAGCAAATCAGTAAGTTAGCTCCTAGGCAGCCCGCCACCTCTGAGACCTCCCAACCACCCAGTAACCTTTCTACTACTAGTGGATTTGTTCAACCTACCCTGGCTCCTCGAGAAACCCGCTTACCTCCTCCGGAGCGTTATGCATGCGATCCTGGTACCTGCCGGGCGTTCCTTTCCCAGTGCTCCCTCATTTCCGAACTCCAGTCCTCTTCGTTCCCGTCGGACTGATCAAAGATAGTGTATTTAATCACGCTAATGTCCAGAAGGGCGCTCTCTTGGGCAACGGCTGTGTGGGAGCAGCAATCCGCTGTGTGCCATAGCCTGGAGGAATTCATGGCAGAAGTGAGGGAGGTTTTTGAATCTCCGGTGCCCAGGAGGGAGGCGGCTCGTAAACTACCGCAAGTTCATCAGAACTCCTGCAGTAAAGTTTTGCACTTTGGCCGCCGAGAGTTCCTGGAATCCGGAGGCTCTGTTCGACACCTTTCTCCATGGACTGTCGGAGGGGATAAAGGACGAGCTCGCAGCTCTGGAAATACCACAGGATCTCGATTCCCTCATCGCCCTGGCGATTAGGATTGATGGGCGCCTACAAGAACGCCGGTGTGAGAGGAGGTCGGGTCTCAGGAACACTCATTCGTCTGCTGATGCTGGTGCCCGTCCGAAAGAATCCGGAAATCCCCGAAGTTGGTATTTCCGAGGAGAGCCGAAAACATCCGAGGTTCCCAGAGAATCATTGGTGACAGGTGACTCTAGCTTATCTGTACTCTAACTTGCACAGGTGGTGGTCGCCTGAAATTCACTGTAGTAGGTTAGGCCTAATAGGGTAGCATATCAATGGTGGATTAATATCCCAGCCTATGAATTTACTTCAAATGTACACATCTCTGTCTTCCCTTCTTGAGCAATTTATGCAACTCCGCTGGCATCTCCACTGGCCTCTCTCTCTCTTCCATCCTCCGTGTATTCCTCTTACAGCTCTTGAACCAGTAGCCTAGCCCAATGTATACTTCCTCATCAGTCTACACACAATACTCCACAATGACAAAGCAAAAACAGGTTTTTAGAATTGTTTGCAAATGTATTAAAAATACAACACTGAAATAACACATATTCAGAACCTTTACTCTGTTGAAGCACCTTTGGCAGCGATTACAGCCTCGAGTTTTCTTGGGTATTGTAAGGTTCTGCTTTTCTTTTCTTAGTCAACATTGTGTTCTTTTTCTTTGTGTTCTTGAGCGTAGCCTTGTTTCTTTGTGTTCTGGAACGTAGCCCTGTTTTTCATTTTTGTTCATTGATTTCACCTGTGTTTGTTTCTCACCTCATCTTCCTATTTAGTTCAGTTTTTTCTGTTTGTATGGTTGTGAGGTATTGTTTGTTTTTAACTACCTACCTGTGTTTGACCATTGCCTGCCTGTGAACACGATTTCTGCCTTCTGCAAAGGCTTAATAAACATCTGCCACGCTCTGCGCGTGAATCTACACCTTTTTCTCCCTTCGTTTATCTTTCCCTCAATCCTGACTAGTCTCCCAGTCCATGCCACTGAAAAACATCCACACAGCATGTTGGTGTCACCTCAATACTTCACCGTAGGGATGGTGCCAGGTTTCCTCCAGAAGTGACTCTTGGCATTCAGACCAGAGAATCTTGTTTCTCATGGTCTGAGGGTGCTGTCATTCCCCTTTTACTGAGGAGTGGCCTCCGTCTAGCAACTCTACCATAAAGGCCTGATTGGTGGAGTGATGCAGAGATGGTTGTCCTTCTGGAAGGATCTCCCATCTCCACAGAGGAACTCTGGAGCTCTGTCAGAGTGACCATCGGGTTCTTGGTCACCTCCCTGACCAAGGTCCTTCTCCCACGATTGCTCAGTTTGGCCGGACTGCCAGCTGTAGGAAGAGACATTGTGTTTCCAAACTTCTTCCACTTCTTCCAAACTTCTTCCACTGTGTTCTTGGGGACATTCAATGCTGCAGACATTTTTTTGGTACCCTTCCCTAGATTTGTGCCTTGACACAATCATTTTTTGTAGCTCTACGGACAATTCCTCCGACCTCATGGCTTGGTTTTATCTCCAAAATGCACTGTCAAAAAATGCACTGTCAACTGTGGGACAGTTGTGAATTTACCACAGGTGGACTCCAATCAACATCTCAAGAATGATCAATGGGAACAAGGATGCACCTGAGCTCAATTTCAAATCTCATAGCAAAGGGTCTGAATACTTACGTAAATTAGGTATTTCTGATTTCTGTAATTATGGGTATTGTGTGTAGATTGATGAGGGGAAAAAACTATTTAATACATTTTGACGAGGACAAGGCTGGAGATCACTCTGTCATGATGATTGAGTTCGAATAACAGACTGGAAGCTTCAAAAGGAGGGTGGTGCTTGGAATCATTGTTCTTCCTCTGTCAAACATGGTTATCTGCAAGGAAACACGTGCCATCATCATTGCTTTGCACAAAAAGGGCTTCACGGGCAAGGATATTGCTGCCAGTAAGATTGCACCTAAATCAACCATTTATCGGATCATCAAGAACTTCAAGGAGAACGGTTCAATTGTTGTGTAGAAGGCTTCAGGGCGCCCAAGAAAGTCCAGCAAGCGCCAGGACAGTCTCCTAAAGTTGATTCAGCTGTGGGATCCGGGCACCACCAGTACAGAGCTTGCTCAGGAATGGCAGCAGACAGGTGTGAGTGCATCTGCACGCACAGTGAGGCGAAGACTTTTGGAGGATGGCCTGGTCTCAAGAAGGGCAGCAAAGAAGCCACTTCTCTCCAGGAAAAACATCAGGGACAGACTGATATTCTGCAAAAGGTACTGGGATTGGACTGCTGAGGACTGGGGTAAAGTAATTTTCTCTGATGAATCCCCTTTCCGATTGTTTGGGGCATCCGAAAAAAAGCTTGTCCGGAGAAGACAAGATGAGCGCTACCATCAGTCCTGTGTCATGCCAACAGTAAAGCATCCTGAGACCATTCATGTGTGGGGTTGCTTCTCAGCCAAGGAAGTGGGCTCACTCACAATTTTGCCAAAGAACACAGCTATGAATAAAGAATGGTACCAACACATCCTCCAAGAGCAACTTCTCCCAACCATCCAGGAACAGTTTGGTGACGAACAATGCCTTTTCCAGCATGATGGAGCACCTTGCCATAAGGCAAAAGTGATACTGTAACTAAGTGGCTCGGGGAACAAAACATCGATATTTTGGGTCCATGGCCAGGAAACTCCCCAGACCTCAATCCCATTGAGAACTTGTGGTCAATCCTCAAGAGGCGGGTGGACAAACAAAAACCCACAAATTCTGACAAACTCCAAGCATTGATTATGCAAGAATTGGCTGCCAACAGTCAGGATATGGCCCAGAAGTTAATTGACAGCATGCCAGGGTGGATTGCAGAGGTCTTGAAAAAGAAGGGTCAGCACTGCAAATATTGACTCTTTAACTTCTTAGGGAGTGGCAGCAGAGGTGACGGTTTTGAAGAGTCTGGCGTGCCCAAAGTAAAATGCCTGCCACTCAGGCTCAGAAAATAGGATATGCACATAATTAGTACTATTGGATAGGAAACACTCTGAAGTTTCTAAACAATTTAACATAGTGTTTGTGAGTATAACAGAACTGATATAGCAGGCAAAAACCAGAGGAAAATTTATCCGGAAATGCAGTTTGTGGAGACCTTTGCTCTGTTTGACACTCGCCCCATTGACTTCAAGGCAATCCAGCTCCTGGATTGCAGTACCTATGGCTTCCACTAGATGTCAACAGTCTATATACAAAGACTGGGAGTGATTGGAGTAAGAGGAACGGATAGGAACAGGAAATGGTAAGGGGACCTGAAATGTCAACAACTTTTCTCGGGCGCGAGTCTGGGTGCGCCCCCCACTTTATTTTACTTATATAACGTTTAGGTGACCATCCGAGTGAAATATTATCGCAAATATTCATAAAAGGAAAAGTTTATAGGTATATTTGAACGCATTCTCTTCACGTTTCAATGGGCGATTCGACGTTGGATTTTCTGGACATAACGCGCCAACCAAACAGAGATTTATGGATATAATAAATGACTTTTTCTAACAAAAGAAACATTGGATGTCTTCGTTGGACACTTGGGAAGCCCTCAGCAGAAGTTCTTCAAAAGGTAAGGGATTTGTTTTCGCTGTGAAATGGGTTTTGTGTGAACCGCGATGGTTTATGAATTTATGCTAATGGTAAAATATTGTAGGTGCTATCCTCAAACAATCAATTGTTGTGCTTTCACCGTAAAGCCTTTTTGAAATTGGACAATTCTGTGATATTGCCAAGAAGCAGAGCTTTTGATGACTATGCAACACTTGTATATTGATGAATGTTTAATAATTAAACTTTTGGATTTTGAATTTGGCGACTTACATTTCACCGGGCGCTAGCGCCCCACTGCTCCCTAAGATTAACATCAACTTCATGTAATTGTCAATAAAAGCCTTTGACACTCATGAAATGCTTGTAATTATACTTCAGTATTCCATAGTAACATCTGACAAAAATATCTAAAGACACTGAAGCAGCAAACTTTGTGGAAATTAATATTTGTGTCATTCTCAAAACTTTTGGCCATGACTGTACAAATATGTTGAAAAAATTCCCCAAGCTGACAACAGTTTCATCCAGCATATGGTCCAGAATGGCCTCCGACCACCATTCTTAGCCTTGGACAACCTGTTTCGGGGACAATTTCAGGCCACCATTAGTCATGGTTATAACCCATTCAGCCTGCTACTTCCACCGAACACCCCACAGCGTGTTAACCTCTGTGGAGGACTTGAACTACAGGGACAAAGTCAACCAAGACTATTGATACACTCTGCAAGTGGCACTGGGCAGTTCAAGGTTGTAAATGCCAGCCCAGACTGTCACGATGAAGACGATTTTATGGAGTGGACTGAAGGGCCCAAGATCCTGCACGGTACAATCTGCTATATATACAGCTGTTCAATGCCCATAGATTTTTTAAGAATATAGGCTACAGATCTAGGATCCTAATTTGAGCCTGGTTGCTACAGCAGGAAATATTCCTGCAGCGACAGGAAATGTGAATTAGTATGTGGATTATGATTAATTGACATTTTTGTAGGGGTTGATACAAGGGAAAATCAAGTCTGATTTGTGGAAATTACAAACTTCAGAAGCCTTTTTAAACCTCAAATACACTACAAGCTTTACATTTCCTGAATTGCAGGAAAGCTCTTCTGCAACAGGGTGATTAAATTAAGATCTTACATCTGTAAGGCTTACCTGTCAGTCCTTGCATCCATAGCTCCATCTAAACAAATGAAAGCGTGTCCCTTTAACATCCCTCAATCTGTAATTCTAGGTCCACCTCTAGATGAGGAGGAGCCCATGGAGGTTGACTATGTGGAGGAACAGGAGGACCAGTCTGTGGTTCAGGCCATTGACACTGTCCAGAATAGATTCCCCCACTACAGAATCCATGACAGAGAGTCTAAATAGCCAACCAAATAGCTATCAGGACTATCTGCATTGACCCTTTTTGCTCTAACTCATCACATACGCTGCTGCTACTGTTAATTATCTATTCTGTAGCCTAATCACTTTACCCCAACCTATATGTACATATCTACCTCAATGACCTCGACTCGGTACTGGTAACACGTGTATATAGCCAAGTCATACTTACTCATTGTGTATGTATTCCTAATGTTATTATTTATTTGTTCATTATTTTTCTATTTTTCTCTCTGCATTGTTGGGAAGAGCCCGTAAGTAAGCAATTCACTGTTAGTCTACACCTGTTGTTTACCAAGCCTGTAACAAATACAATTTGATTTGACCGAAAGAGAAAAAGTGGAACAGGACGACATTTCAGAGGGAATCCATCCTCCCTCACTACCCAATCATTTTTTTTATATATCCATCTATATCCATCTATTTTTGCATACAACTACATTTGCGTAAGATATAAACCTTGAACAACTTTGCTAACATCTTGTACTGTACTGTAGCTACTATACATCTTAGAGAAAACAATTTGCTGTGTGGAGGGAACGGCATAATTAATCTCTTTGATCATGCTATTAGAGGTTCACCTGAATAATATATACACAGCAATTACCAGCCACAATGTAATGACTAACAAATTAGCTTGATTATTAGTCAGGTGGCTAACTGAGTTGTGTTTTGGTGATGTAGTTATAATTGTCACGACTTCCGCCGAAGTCGGTCCCTCTCCTTATTCGGGCGGCATTCGGTGGTCGACGTCACCGGTTTTCTAGCCATCGTCGATCCACTTTTCATTTTCCATTGGTTTTGTCTATGTTTTACACACCTGGTTTCAATCCCACAATTACTTGTTCATTATTTAACCCTCTGTTCCCCCATGTTTGTTTGTGAGTGTTTGTTTATTGTATTGCGGTCCGTTACTGTGGGCTTGGCTATATTATGTCGTTTATTGTGATTATTCTTTGAGTAAATTGATATTATTACTCATATCTGCTGTCCTGCGCCTGACTCCTCTACACCAGCATCACACAGACCTAGAGTATAGCTCTCTAGCTTTTTTAAAAATTTATATATATATATATTACTGTTTTTCAGGACTTCCAAAAGCCAATATGTGAAGATTCCACGCAAACATGTATGTGGTTATAAAAGGATGGGACCAGTGGTTGGGTTTTTCCTACAGTGGTTCTGTGTTTGGGATCTGGGCAAAACTGCCTGAAAGGCAGGCAGGCAGGCGCTGCTGCTGCTGTGTGAATGTGTAATCCCCTCCTCGACCTTACAACATCTCTTCTTGTTTGAACAGCCCTGCCTCCCAGCCACTGGTAAATGTTGCCATTAGCATTTTGGCATTTCAACAGTTTGTGTCTTCCCGTGTGCGTCATGATGTGTGCGCACTGTTGCATCATGTGCATTAGTGTTGCAGTGATTGTGTGGTATTTTGTTTCTATTCACTAACCCAAAAACACAGGAATAATCACCAATAATTCAGAACAAAACAGTGAGAATCCACACTCTGCACTTGGTTTCAGAACTACTCTGTACTTGGTTTAACTACTACACTAAATTCTCCACATGAAGCCAGCCTTTCTGAGGGTCAAAATATCACTTTTCACTGATCTTATTACAGACACTGGCATTTCATTACCTCAGGAGCCATCATAAAGGACCATTATCTCCCTATCTGATGGAGTCTGCCGCATCTACAATCTCCCAGTCCAGCTGTAAATTATAATCCAATTCAGAAACCTAGTGAGAGACAGAGAGAGAGAGATAGAGAGGGGGGAGAAAGTGTGGGGGGTGAGAGGCAGAGAGGAGGAAGAGAGAGAGAGCAAGAGAGAGAGAGAGAGAGAGCAAGAAAGAGAGAGAGCGAGAGCGTAAGTGAGAGAGAGAGAGAGAGAGAGAGAGAGAGAGAGAGAGAGAGAGAGAGAGAGGGAAAACTTTGACTATATACAGACTCAGTGAGCATGGCCTTGCTATTGAGAGATGCCGCCATAGGCAGACTAGGCTTTCAAGAGAAGACAGGCTATGTGCACACTGCCCACAAAACTGAGCTGCACTTCCTAACCTCCTGCCAAATGTATGACCATATTAGAGACACATGTTTCTCTCAGATTACATAGATCCACAAAAAAATGGACTCCCATATCTATTGGGTGAAATACTAGTGTGCCATCATAGCAGCAAGATTCGTGACCTGTTGCCACAGGAAAAGGGCAACCAGTGAAGAACAAACACCATTGTAAATACAACCCATGTATATGTTTATTTATTTTCACTTTTGTACTTTAACTATTTGCACATCGTTATAACACTGTACATAGCCATAATATAAAAGTTGTAATGTCTCCATTCCTTTGAAACTTTTGTGAGTAACGTTTACTGTAAATTTCTTATTGTTTATTTCAATTTGTTTATCTATTTCACTTGCTTTGGCGATGTAAACTTTTGTTTCCCATGACAACAAATCCCTCTGAATTGAATTGATTTGAATTGAGAGGAGGAGAGAGAATGTAAAAAATGTGTTATCCACATACAGTTGAAGTCGGAAGTTTACATACACCTAGGTTGGAGTCATTAAAACTAGTTTTTAAACCACTCCACAAATTTCTTGTTAACAAACTATAGATTTGGCAAGTCGGGTAGGACATCTACTTTGTGCATGACACAAGTAATTTTTCCAACAACTGTTTACAGACAGATTATTTCACTTATAATTCACTGCATCACAATTCCAGTGGGTCAGAAGTTTACATACACTAAGTTGACTGTGCCTTTAAACCTCTTGGAATATTCCAGAAAATTATGTCATGCCTTTAGATGCTTTTAATACGCTAATTGACATAATTTGAGTCAATTGGAGGTGTACCTGTGGATGTATTTCAAGGCCTACCTTCAAACTCAGTGCCTCTTTGCTTGACATCATGGGAAACTAAAAATAAATCAGCCAAGACCTCAGAAAACAAATTGTAGACCTCCACAAGTCTAGTTCATCCTTGGGAGCAATTTCCAAACGCCTGAAGGTACCACATTCATCTCTACAAACAGTAGTACGCAAGTATAAACACCATGGGACCACACAGCCATCATACCGCTCAGGAAGAGATTAACATACTTTGGTGCGAAAAGTGCAAATCAATCCCAGAACAACAGCAAATGACCTTGCAAAGATGCTGGAGGAAACAGGTACAAAAGTATCTATATCCACAGTAAAACAAGTCCTATATCGGCATAACCTGATAGGCCGCTCAGCAAGGAAGAAGCCACTGCTCCAAAACCGCCATAGAAAAGCCAGACTACGGTTTGCAACTGCACATGGGGACAAAGATTGTACTTTTTGAAGAAATGTCCTCTGGTCTGATGAAACAAAAATAGAACTGTTTGGCCATAATGACCATCGTTATGTTTGGAGGAAAAAGGGGGAGGCTTGCAAGCCGAAGAACACCATCCCAACCATGAAGCACGGGGTGGTAGCATCATGTTGTGGGGATGCTTTACTGCAGGAGGGACTGGTGCACTTCTCAAAATAGATGGCGTCATGAGGAAGGAAAATTAAATCAAATCAAATTTTATTTGTCACATACACATGGTTAGCAGATGTTAATGCGAGTGTAGCGAAATGCTTGTGCTTCTAGTTCCGACCATGCAGTAGTATCTAACAAGTAATCTAACAAATTCACAACAACTACCTTATACACACAAGAGTAAAGGAATGAATACGAGTATGTACATATAAATATATGGATGAGCGATGGCTGACCGGCGTAGGCAAGATGCAGTAGATGGTATGGAGTACAGTATATACATATGAGATGAGTAATGTCGGATATGTAAACATTATATAAATGGCATCGTTTAAAGTGGCTAGTGATACATTTATTTCATCCAATTATAATTATTAGAGTGGCTAGAGATTTGAGTCGATGGCCGAACGGCATAGGCAAGATTCAGTAGATGGTTTAGAGCACAGTATATACATTTGATATGAGTAATGTCGGACATGTAAACATTATATACAAAATTGTTTAAAGTGGCTAGTGATACATTTGGATATATTGAAGCAACATCTCAAGACATCAGTCAGGAAGTTAAAGCTTGGTCGCAAATGGGTCTTCCAAATTGACAATGACCACAAGTGTACTTCCAAAGTTGTGGCAAAATGGCTTAAGGACAACAAAGTCAAGGTATTGGAGTGGCCATCACAAAGCCCTGACCTCAATCCTATAGAACATTTGTGGGCAGAACTGAAAAAGCGTGAGCGAGCAAGGAAGCCTACAAACCTGACTCAGTTACACCAGCTCTGTCAGGAGGAATGGGCCAAAATTCACCCAAATTATTGTGGGACGCTTGTGGAAGGCTACCCGAAACGTTTGACCCAAGTTAAACAATTTAAAGGCAATGCTCCCAAATACTAATTGAGTGTATGTAAACTTCTGACCCACTGGGGATTTGATGAAATAAATAAAAGCTGAAATAAATAATTCTCTCTACTATTATTCTGACATTGCACATTCTTATAATAAAGTGGTGATCCTAACTGACCTAAGACAATGATTTTTTACTAAGATTAAAAGTCAGGAATTGTGAAAAACTGAGCTTAAATGTATTTCACTTACACTAACCCTACGCTGCTGCTACTCTCTGTTTATCATATATACATAGTCACTTTAACTATACATTCATGTACATACTACCTCAATTGGCCCGACCAACCAGTGCTCCCGCACATTGGCTAACCGGGCTATCTGCATTGTGTCCCACCACCCGCCAACCCCTCTTTTTTTACGCTACTGCTACTCTCTGTTCATCGTATATGCATAGTCACTTTAACCATACCTACATGTACATACTACCTCAATAAGCCTGACTAACCAATGCCTGTATATAGCCTCGCTACTGTTATTTTCAAATGTCTTTTTACTGTTGTTTTATCTCTTTACTTACTTACTTACACACACACACACATATACCTTTTTTTGCACTATTGATTAGAGCCTGTAAGTAAGCATTTCACTGTAAGGTCTACACCTGTTGTATTTGGCGCACGTGACAAATAAACTTTGATTTGATTTGATTTGTATGTAAACTTCCGACGTCAACTGTATATGGACGTGGAAGTTTGTTGACTACAGTGGTGGTTTGAAAGTATTCCATACAAGAGCTTCACTTCTTTTCCAATCGGTTGCAAATGCTGAAGTATTCAGAAAATTGTTGTGTGTAATTGTTAGGCTACAATGCTATAAAAACAATCTCTGGTCTGTATTGTGTTTGGTGCTCAAAAATCACAAGAGCGGGGTTATTGTTCACCAGATAATCAAACTGATCTAATAATCTTGACAGGGTTCTATGTAATTATAACAGGGTTCTATGTAATCTAGTTAATTACTACGGTATTCTCCTCTGTTCACCAGCTTCCCACACACATTAAGAGGGCCAGGGGTCACACACCCACTCACAATGGCAGCAGCACACAGGCTTCTATAGAGCCCTGTGACTAAACATTCATTGGTGGTCCTGAACACTTTTTGGTGGTCTTCTTTAACGACAAATATATAAATACTTTTTAAATAAAATGGAACACTAATGTATTTCTCCACTCCTGAATTATTGCTGCGGGGACTTGCTTCCATTCAGCCACAAGAGCATTAGTGAGGTTGGGTACTAATGCTGGCGTTCCTATTCATCCCAAAGGTGTTCGACAGGGGTTGAGGTCAAGGCTCTGTGCGGGCCAGTTACGTTCTTCCACACAGATCTCGACAAACCATTTCTGTATGGAAAAGCAACAAGAAGACACATATTATTAGTAGATTTACTTCCTATATTTTAGTAAAACATTTTGAATAAATAGTTTGGATTTACACAAATGAAGTATGTCCAGGGAATTACTAATAGCCATAAAAAAGGGATTTACTGATAATGTGATTAAATATGAGTTAATGTCACACAAATATTCAGTACCCAATATATTAGGATATTCGATAATTTGCCATTTAACCCATTTTGGCAGGCATTGTTTAGAACAGTGCTCAATCCACCAGCAGTAGACTATCTGGAATTAGAACTGCTAGCAATGAATAATGTTGAATTTTCCTGTCGTTAAGAATGGTGACGGTGGGTGGTAAGAACAGGTGGTATGATCATTGAAAGTAAATTTGCCTGACGATTTTGATATCCGTTCATCATGATCCATTACACCTCATGGCACAACAAGCTGCTTAATACTAATAAAGAAATATAGTTTTCTTTCTTCAAACATTAAAGTACAATTGTTTTGAGTTATCCACAATCCTTGCAAGAACTTAAAATTATTAAATTGAAAGAAATATTATTCTTATTATTATCACATAAAATATATATATTTTTGGTCAAATTAAATGAACAAATCCTTGAAACAACTTAAGCTAATTGTTGGTTGTTTTTTTGTCCATTTCTATTCATCACAGTAATGTTTTACAGTGTATGATTTGTCATGTACAGTTGAAGTCGGAAGTTTACATACACCTTAGCCAAATACATTTAAGCTCAGTTTTTCACAATTCCTGAATAATTTATTTCAGATTTTATTTCTTTCATCACAGTGGGTCAGAAGTTTACATACACTCAATTAGTATTTGGTAGCATTGCCTTTAAATTGTTTAACTTGGGTCAAACGTTTCGGGTAGCCTTCCACAAGCGTCCCACAATAAGTTGGGTGAATTTTGGCCCATTCCACCTGACAGAGCTGGTGTAACTGAGTCAGGTTTGTAGGCTTCCTTGCTCGCACACGCTTTTTCAGTTCTGCCCACAAATGTTCTATAGGATTGAGGTCAGGCCTTTGTGATGTCCACTCCAATACCTTGGCTTTGTTGTCCTTAAGCCATTTTGCCACAACTTTGGAAGTACACTTGGGGTCATTGTCCATTTGGAAGACCCATTTCCTGAATGATGTCTTGAGATGTCGCTTCAATATATCCACATAATTTTCCTTCCTCATGACGTCATCTATTTTGTGAAGTGCACCAGTCCCTCCTGCAGTAAAGCACCCCCACAACATGATGCTACCACCCCCGTGCTTCATGGTTGGGATGGTGTTCTTCGGCTTGCAAGCCTCCCCCTTTTTCCTCCAAACATAACGATGGTCATTATTGCCAAACAGTTCTATTTTTGTTTCATCAGACCAGAGGACATTTCTTCAAAAAGTATGATCTTTGTCTCCATGTGCAGTTGCAAACCGTAGTCTGGCTTTTTTAATGGCGGTTTAGGAGCAGTGGCTTCTTCCTTGCTGAGCGGCCTATCAGGTTATGCCGATATAGGACTTGTTTTACTGCGGATATAGATACTTTTGTACCTGTTTCCTGCAGCATCTTTGCAAGGTCATTTGCTGTTGTTCTGGGATTGATTTGCACTTTTCGCACCAAAGTATGTTCATCTCTAGGAGACAGAATGCGTCTCCTTCCTGAGCGGTATGACGGCTGTGTGGTCCCATGGTGTTTATACTTGCGTACTATTGTTTGTACAGATGAACATGGTACCTTCAGGCGTTTGGAAATTGCTCCCAAGGATGAACTAGACTTGTGGAGGTCTACAATTTGTTTTCTGAGGTCTTGGCTGATTTCTTTTGATTTTTCCATGATGTTTTTCCCATGAGTTTGAAGGTAGGCCTTGAAATACATCCACAGGTACACCTCCACCTCCAATCAGAAGCTTCTAAAGCCATAACATCATTTTCTGAAATTTTCCAAGCTGTCTAAAGGCACAGTCAACTTAGTGTATGTAAGCTTCTGGAATTGTGATACAGTGAATTATAAGTGAAATAATCTGTCTGTAAACAATTGTTGGAAAAATGACTTTTTTTAGTAGATGTCCTACCCAACTTGCCAAAACTATAGTTTGTCAACAAGACATTTGTGGAGTGGTTGAAAAACTTGTTTTAATGACTCCAACCTAAGTGTATGTAAACTGCCGACTTCAACTGTACCTCTTCCAACAACAGAACTCAACAGTATCATTTTGCTGGCAAAGGCATTCTGTAGAATAGATTGTGTGTAAGCGAATAACATAGTGCTCTGCTTTGACTCTGCTTGTTTTGGATAATTTGTGTGAAATCCTGTCTGAGCTTTAGAATCTGTTCATCAGGATATGTTCCAAATGGCACTCTATTCCCTATGTAGTGTACTACTTTGACCAGGGCCCTTGTCAAATGTAGTGCACTATATACGGAATAGGGTGCCATTTGGGGCGCAGCCTGGGGAGTCTGTCATGTACGAGTCCCAACGCTGTTTATCTGGAAGCTGCTGGCCACCCGACCGTATGACAGCCAATCTCCACACAGAGCTTTTGAAGTGTGAAACTCCACTATCTGCCATGTTCAGTTACTGTATGGCTCAAACAAACACCTCTGTGCTTCCTCCTCGCTTCACATCTCAAAGACACAAAGAACCATGTTCTCTAATATTGGCCATGCCATGTACACAGAGAGAGAGAGAGAGAGAGAGAGAGAGAGAGAGAGAGAGAGAGAGAGAGAGAGAGAGAGAGAGAGAGAGAGAGAGAGAGAGAGAGAGGGAAAACTTTGACTATATACAGACTCAGTGAGCATGGCCTTGCTATTGAGAGATGCCGCCATAGGCAGACTAGGCTTTCAAGAGAAGACAGGCTATGTGCACACTGCCCACAAAACTGAGCTGCACTTCCTAACCTCCTGCCAAATGTATGACCATATTAGAGACATAGCCTGACTGACTCACACAAAATCTCTGATATCCTACAGTATATGACATCCAGATGATTTTGAACTTGCTTCACAAATAGTGTGACGATTTGATAATTTCAACCAATGTATAAGGGTCTTTCTATAAACTAGGGTATCAGTGAGGATTTCCTACACTCGACAACTTGTTATAGCTGTTGGTAAGTCATTGATAATAACCTGCCAAGTTTTTCACGTCATTACATTAAGATATAAGGGTGGATCATAACTATATACAATAAAATTCACAAGTTTATGTTTAACCCTTTATCATGGTTGGTGTTTTGACGAATTTGTCCAAAATCGTGTGACATAAAACATTACTTTTCTTTCCTTGCATTTATGGCAGTGTAAGTTGTAGTTAAATCATATATTAAACATTAATCAGTTAAATTAGACATTGAACTTGAACCATGTAATAATCCTGGGTCAAGCTGTCTGACAGTGTTTTGTATAGAGATTTCAGAAATACAGTGTAACTACGTTTCATTTCTTGTCTCCTTATGTTACAGGGTGAAAACTATTTTCAAGGGCACACAAATACAAAATAATGTATGTGATTGCAAAATAAAATGCTTCTAACCGAAAGAGTCACCTTAACTTGATACTTAAAACCTAAATCAAAACTGTCATCAACGTGGTTCTTCAATAATTATGCATAATACTTGTTGGATGTGCATTTGGTGTCCAGCTGATTAGTTACGCTGTGATATTTTTACACATCATCATCTGATCCAGGAAGGAATTTTCCTAATGACACTCAGGTGACAAACTTGTGATAGCGCATGCGATGCAACAACAGCCCATGTGCTGGAAAAAAGGTGTTACACCAGTGACAGTTATGCCTGGATCCACGATAGATCTAATAATTTACAGCAGGGTTTTGTTCGATTTAAAACCCTGTCTAAGCCGGGAGGGGGTTCAAAGCTAACATATGCTATTGTTTTAAGATGGTCATAGCTATTGTGCACAGGAGAAAGTATTGATCGACACCCAACGCTATTCCTATGAATTATTCTGGATATAATGACAACAAATTACATAGCCTCGTGGGCTTATTCACACTATGATCTGGTAATGAAATAACATGACAAATACATTTTGTTATCCATGTTACACCTGCAATTTTAAACAATGAAAGGGGCTTAAAGTAGCCTACTTGAACTTGAATTTGGAGCTCAGAAATTCAAGTACTGGAATAGGCCTACCTTGACAATCAGACATTTGGTGCTTCAAAATCTGTAATTACTGTAACCAATTTATAATAATTTGAATATCAATACTTTGGCAAGGCCTAACAAATGCATTATTCTTAAAGTGGTAATGGCCTACTTTATTTTGACACTTTTTTTACACTCATATCAGTTGTATATTAGGCCCTATATGTACAATGATGTACATTATACAATTGTATAACATTGAGGTTCATGAAAATTACAATTAAGTGCTTGAAAAAGCACCTGAAAGTCCTAAAACTTGACTGAACCCTGCTTAAAAGATGTATAGTCCTAGGCCTATGTTGTTCTATAGGTGGAGTTATGGGCCAATTTGCAAAGATTCACTGCATAAAAGCCTCTTTATTTTTGTTTCAAACCATTTAGAAATTTTGATCACAATGTCACACACTGGCCCCATTATTTAAAGAAAGACCCAGAATTGTTGTGTGTGCGTGCGTGCAATTCCGCATACGTTTCTGCGTGCATACGATACATTTCTGTATGCGAGCATGCACATGTTCTCATTTCTCGTATCACCACAAGAAAGCACATGCATGCCTGCACAGAAATGTGTCGCTCGAGTCCAACAAAATGGAATACAACATTGCGGATAAAGTTCAGAACTACACAATTTCATGTGCACAACATCTAAAGATCTGCATCACTACTGTATACTGAGAACTTTGCCATTACTAAAAGGACATGTTTTGGGTGTCTGCCATTACTAAAAGGACATATTTTGGGTGTTTTTCATTACTAAAAGGACATATTTTGGGTGTTTGCCATTACTAAAAGGACGTATTACGTTTT
This sequence comes from Hucho hucho, assembly GCA_003317085.1. Taxonomy (NCBI): domain Eukaryota; kingdom Metazoa; phylum Chordata; class Actinopteri; order Salmoniformes; family Salmonidae; genus Hucho; species Hucho hucho. The sequence goes on along the minus strand of QNTS01004186.1, from coordinate 49,552 downwards.
CGGAGCCATGTTTTCCGTGGCCCCCATACTGCAGAACGAGCAATAAGGAAGTCTATTGCGGGTGGGGTAAGATTCTCAAAACCAAATGAAATCGGCTCCCGAGCAGTCTAAGGTACTGCATCTCAGTGCTAGAGGTATCACTACAGACCATGGTTCAATTCCAGGCTGTATCACAACCGGCCTTGATTAGGAGTCCCATAGGGCTGCGCACAATTGGCCCAGCGTCATCCAGGGTTAGGGTTTGGCCGGGGAAAGCCGTCATTGTAAAAAAGAATTTGTTCTTAATTGACTTGCCTAGTTAAATAAAGGTTGAATAAATAAAAGCAAAAAAAGTGATGGACCCTTCTATAACATGCTATTGACATAAAAATTTAGATTTGGTTTAAATAAAGTTAACCACTCCTTTAAGCATAGTCTACTAGTACCACTCTATATTTTACTTTAACGTTTTTCTCCTGTCATTGTCTGTGTGTGTACACACTTGCGTGCTCCAGCTATCCCTGATTGCAAATGAAGGGCTGTGGTCCATGCCGCTCTCTCTCCATGCGCTAGGTCATTTAATGATTTGATTCCATCCCTACACAACACTGGTCCCAGATGAACAGTGAGATCCCTCCGACCCCAGAAATGGGTGAGCCATGCTGTCTGGCATCAGTTCATCTTAGCAGCAAATTAGCATATGGAACACAAACAGAGAACCCCAGAGGCCATAGGTGAGCCTTATCATGGAGATGACTGTCTGAGCATAGGGACAGCTAAACAAAACAATGAAAATGACAGAAAAACACACTCTCTAACAAATTGAGTTAAACAGCATGAACACTAGGGTCTAAAAGCATTCAGACACATTCACTTTTGGTGCAAAAATAAATTAAAAGCCGAAGAAAGACAGAAGAAATATGTTTTTTAGCCTATTCATTGATGTAAATACATGTGTCCTGTCATGTTTATCTGTCTAAAGGTAAATGTACATAGCCTAATTGAGTGCAGTTAAATTGGCAAGAGTGTTTTTTCTGTAGTTGTTATGTATGTTATTTATCACACGCACATAGCATACAGATACAGAACCTAGTTTGAATTGAACATCTGTCAGACAGCACGAGAGCTGCTACCTGGATGCTACAGCTCCACAAATAGCTCCATTGTTGCTGCTGCTGGAGTGAAAAGTGTTGTTATAAGCCCAATCATTGCGCAACAATTCTAAAAGCAATCGCGTGTAAAAAAACAAAACAGTGTTGATGGCCACGATTAAAAAGAGCTAGGCCTACTATTTGTATTTCTCAAGCGCACTTTCCATTCGGCATTCAAGTTCATAAGCAACGGTAGGCAGGCTTTAGCTGGAAGCAGTATACTTAATTGTTTGAAACCTGAACGTTTTACTTCATATTATGAGGCATGGCTTACCTTGCTTCAAAGTAGCATATCCAAAATCCGACTATAGAAACATTGTGGCAATTATTTTATAAAGACGTCCATGTGCCATTGAAACCAGTAGTCTATTTCTCTCATGTTCTATTGGTTTTCAAATCAACTTTCTTTCATTGTCCAGTAGCCAAAGGCATAATCCTAGTAATATTAGCAACCCATGCTATCTTTAGATCGCTCCTTTTTCTAAATTTCTAATGGATATTTTCATCTGTCATATGAAACCGCTTGCATGTGCATTGTGATCTTAACAACTGCATTTTCTCGCTAACTATGCGCAGTGCTGCGCTCAAAACGTGAATAACTTCATCAACATTTTAAGATACATTTTCTCACCTGTTGCATCAGTCTCATTTCTTTAAAAAAAAGAATGTATGTGACCTAGGCCTACTGGTTGTATGAATTTGGCCTACTGGTTGTATGAATACTGGTTGTATGAATTCTTCACACAGCTGTCCCTAAGGCTATTTCTTTCTAGCACAGAATTTTAACTGACCAATAGAATATGTAAACATTCCTTTTATAGGGGATAGCAGATTGACATAAACTAGTGATTTTGCTGTTCGTGACTCCTCTTGTTGGCTGAGGAGAAGTAAATGTGTACAGTTATTCTAACATGGGCGGCAGGTAGCCTAGCGGATAAGAACTGGTTCAAATCCATGACCTGACTAGGTGAAAAATCTGTCGATGTGCCCTTGAGCAAGGCACTTAACCCTCGTTGCTCTGGATAAGTGTGTCAGCTAAATGACTAAAATGTGCTCATCTGAATTTAGGTAAGAAGGACACATGCAGTTGCATGTTCGTTAAAATGAATTGCTGTAATCTAAATGTGATTTCTGTCATTCTGAGCACTGTGGGTGGACACCACCCTAATCAGGATATGTTGCCAGGTGTAGCTAAAATTTCCAATTCAATGACCACTCAAAAGGCCTGAAAACTAGCCAATTTTTTTCACACCAACAGAGGAGTTGCCATACAATAAACCCTTTTTCCATAACGTTATTGAGCCAATTAAGAAGCAATATCGTAGTAAAATTAGTTTGTCCTCAAAATAATAATTATTGCAAGCTATGACATGAGGTAATAAATTAATTTGAATATGTCACAAGAGAAAAGATAATTTGCCCTTATTAAACTCATTTTCCATCAATGGATGTCGATTTAACTCGGTTGACTGCTACGATTAAGCAATAAGGCACAAGGGGATATATGGCATATGGCCAATATACCACGGCTGTTCTTAAGCATGACAAAACATTTAGTGCCTGGATACAGCCGTTAGCCGTGGTATATTGGCCATATACCACAAACCCCCGGGGTATGCCTTATTGATTTCATAAACTGGTTACCAAAATAATTAGAAGAGTATACATTTTGGGGGTCATACCAGTGGTATATGGTCTGACATACCATGGCTTTCAACCAATCAGCATTCAGGGTTCGAACCAGGTTTATGAATGTAAATAAATCTCCTTTGCATATGTGCATAACTATAGATAAATCCGACAGGACAGTTTGAGTGATGAAAGTTGGACAGAGGAACTCGAAATCTCTGAGCAAGAAACACTTAGTGGAGCGGGTCTAGAGTTTCATGTTCTTTGGTGTCCACATCACCAACGAACTATCATGGTCCAAACACACCAAGACAGTTGTGAAGAGGGCACGACAACACCTTTTCCCCCTCAAGAGACTGAAAAGATTTGGCATGGGTCCCCAGATCGTCAAAAAGTTATAGAGCTGCACCATCGAGAGCATCCTAACCGGTTGCATCACCGCCTGGTAATGGCAACTGCTCGTATCTGGCCATAAGGCACAACAGAGAGTAGTGCGACGGCCCAGTACATCACTGGGGCCAAGCTTCCTGCCATTCAGGACCTATATACTAGGCAGTGTCAGAGGAAAGCCCCAAAAATTGTCAAAGACTCCAGTCACCCAAGTCATAAATTGTTCTCTTTGCTACCGCACGGCAAGCGGTACCGGAGCGCCAAGTCTAGGGCCAAAAGGCTCCTTAATAGCTTCTACCCCAAGCCATAAGACTGCTGAACAATTAATCAATGGCCACCAGGACTATTTACATTGACCCCGCCCCCCATTTGTTTTTACAATTCTGCTACTCGCTGTTTATTATCTATGCATAGTCACTTTACCCCTACCTACATGTACAAATTACCTCGACTAACCTGCACCTCCTCACATTGACTCGGTACCCCCTGTATATAGCCTCTTTTTTATTTGGCAAATATTTTCTTAACTCTTCTTGAACTGCATTGTTGGTTAAGGGCTTGTGAGTAAGCATTGCACAGTAAGGTCTACTACACCTGTTGTATTCGGCGCATGTCTAAGTAAAGTGATATAATTTTACTTGGATGAACATGAAAACTAATGTTAGGCTATTTTCTGGCACTTGGGCTGTTATTATGTTCAAGAAGTTAAGACTACAAACTGTTATAAACGGCCCATTTGCGAGATCGATTTGACATTTCAATAGGCATAGGCTACAGACAAAAATGATTGTAATTGAACTTTGTCATGGTTTGTTTAGATAAAGGCAGGTAGCCTATAGCCCCTGATAGGGTAACATCTAATTTCATTTAGACATAATTGCATAATAACTTAAGGCTACAACAATAATACACTGAAGTTATAGGCTATTTATTACATCGGTTTTGCCAATGCTACACTATTGGCGCAAATGGACTCCAGTGATATAGTGTCATGAGAATGTTGTTCTCAATGTTCTAACTGAACTTGATAAACTACTCAGTCTGTAACCCAAAGGTCGTAAAGCTTTGGTAAATATGAAACAGACGGAGACCCAGCTACAAGGATCAGAACATTTTATTCACGAGAGCTCTGTTCTCAAAATGTTCTCTTTTATATTGTACATACAAACGAACTCCACCCCGCTTTAGGCGGCTGTATCTTTCCATAGTTCACATTCATGACTTATCATTTCTGATATCAGGGTAGACAGTTTATAATCGTTTTTCCCCTCCTGAGGGTGGGAAGACCTCTACACCCTGCTGACATTGCAAGATAGTAACACAATGTCCTAGTCTCTAAAAACAAATACACCCTGCTGACATTGCAAGATAGTAACACAATGTCCTAGTCTCTAAAAACAAATACAGCCTGCTGACATTGCAAGATAGGAACACAACGTCCTAGTCTCTAAAAACAAATACAGCCTGCTTACATTGCAAGATAGGAACACAATGTCCTAGTCTCTAAAAACAAATACAGCCTGCTTACATTGCAAGATAGGAACACAATGTCCTAGTCTCTAAAAACAAATACAGCCTGCTTACATTGCAAGATAGGAACACAATGTCCTAGTCTCTAAAAACAAATACAGCCTGCTTACATTGCAAGATAGGAACACAATGTCCTAGTCTCTAAAAAGTTCTAGACACACACATTATTGGATTATTGTCTTATAACTCTAACGTCTTCTAACTCTAACACCGTTTCATGCATTTTCAGGTTGGAATATATAGTCACTTACAAATTTCCCTATCATATAGTCATTTCAACATATTTATTCTATCAAATGATTATCTTTAATGGCATTTAAATGTATAGGCTACTTGATGGCCAACAGAGGCAAATGTATAATTCTCCACACTTAATGTCAGTTTTATTGAGCACTTTTCCCCATAAAAAGAACGAAGCACTTTCATTTCAAATTTCCACTCGGGAAGCCCCCAACCACTCACTCAGCAACAGCCTGCCTCACTGCCTGCGCTCAGTACATTTTCACCCACAACTTCGTTTTCAAAGTAGCCCAATTTGCTAGAAAACCGTGAACATGGCAACACTGCCTGGCACACGCACACAGTGTACTCAGCACCAGACTAGTATGTGGCACCATCTTATTAGTTGATTCAGGTGAGGTACTTTGTGGAAGGGTAAAAGCAGAGGTGTACACAACACTGCATCTTAATTCACCCCATTTCCCATTGAAACAGACCACATACCACCACATAAAAAAGTTGTTTGCTTAGTAGTAAAAAAACAAAAACGTATGCCAGGGAAATAGATACCATACACACTTCTACATGTGTGAAACAGGACAAATATAATATTATTATTAGTATTATCATAAAGCAGGCCGATGTCCATTCAGGGCTAGATGGGAGTTTTGTAACGGTGATTCAGGGACAATGGTAGACTGCAGCCCAGGTCATCTGTGGTGAAGGGAGGCAGAGAGAGTAGAGGAGAGGACAGGAGAGGAGAGGGCTGCACGGTGGCACCACTGATGAATGGACGTGAGAGAAAACAGCACAATGGAGATTAGAGATAAAAAAAAACTCAGCATCCTAAACCCTGAGACCAGCCAGTTAGTGAGGTGAGGTGTTAATGGTAGTATTTACCCAATAGAACTTGATGGGAGATCTAAAGAACAAAACAGACCGTGCCGATCAACGGTTAAAAGCAGCAGGTGGCCGTCGCCTCTGACTACAGAACATTGGCCGTTATTTTCTGTTCCGACAATTCTACATGTTGAATTGCCCACAATTGTTATGGTGTGTTTGTCCATAAGAGATGTATGGTTGCTAGCGTGCTAGGGTCCTATCAATGCATCTGATGATGTTGTTCAACCAGATCATGTAAGAAACTACGTCATTTGTACTCATTTAGGACATACACTGTGCAAATAAATAATGAATCCACTACAGTTCTCTTCTGTCACAGTGAACTGGACCATATGCAGCCCTACACTGATTGACTAAACAGAATGCATGCTCTCAGCAGGGTGTGTGTGTGTCAAGGGGATGGGGGTTTTACTTTTTTTACTCTCTCAAACCATTTCAGCCAACCCTTACTGTTATGCTCAAGCGAGGTTCCAATGGGTTGCTGTCTCTCTGTGGGGGTAGATGGACAAATAACTGGTTGCTTACGGCTCCTGAGTGGCGCAGTGGTCTATGGCACTGCATCTCAGTGCCAGAGGTGTCACTACAGACCCTATTTCAATTCCAGGCTGTATCACAACCGGCCGTGATTGGGAGTCCCATAGGGCGCCGCACAATTGGCCCAGCGTCGTCCGAGTAAGGGTTTGGCCTGGGTAGGCTGTCATTGTAAATAAGAATTTGTTCTTAACTGACTTGCCTAGTTAAACAAATAAAATACTCCATCGCACACACTCCCCCAGCTCTGTGGAGCAGAGCAGGAAGACTTCTTGACATCTATTACATTTACCCTGGCAGTTCTCCATCACAGCAAACCCCCCAGCACTGCCAATAACGTCAGCCATCTGTTTGATTTCCTATACTACCACCGCACAGTGGGGACATACTGTGTCACACGAACACACAGCCATCAATTCCGGCCTTGTCTCGATGAATGAGAAGAAGTATAGATGGGAGCAGGGAAGGCCATTCAGATAGATAGGAACATGGCCACTAAGTGCGTTGCACTGCTCTGGTACTGACACAAATGATAGAGACAGAAAACAACCCCTGACAGAGAGCAAACTAATGACCAGGATGTGGATGTGGAGAGGAACACAACATCTCTCCTTCACGATTATAATCCTCTAATCACACACTACTGGACGCCACCAGCAGGACCTCACATACGCACACACACACACAGTCTGATTAGACTGTGTCCCTCCGCCCACTGTGACACACTGATGAGTCACCTCAAAACAGAGAGGGAGGGAGAATTGGGGTGATACGGTGAGGGTGTGACAGAGGGAGCAGCGGAGAGAGGGAGGGTGGATAGAGAAAATGAAAAGGGGAGTGTGACAGTGTTTAAGTGAGTGAGAATGAAAGACAGAGGGACAGATAGAAAGTGAGAATGAAAGAGGGGCGAGACAGAGGGCACCAGAGGAGACAATCAGATCCCTTGTCTGAAGGTGTGAAAAACAGGCTGTGACACTGCTGGGGACAGGATTAACTGATTCCCCTGTTCTGTCACACCACCACCATCAGTACAGGACAATTAAAACACCTGTCACCCTGACTGGCCAGAGTGTGAGTCCTAAATGGCACCCTATTCCCTATATAGTGCACTACTTTTGACTTTTTGGTCAAAAGCAGTGCACTATATAGGGAATATAGTGCCATTCGGATGAATTCCCTGCCCCCCTGACTGACCAGAAAGAGTGTGATGGGAAAGAGCTCCGGCCTAAGTCAATAGGAGAGTGTGTCTGTATAACTAATACGATATGCGTAATATACGATATGCGATATGTGTAATATGCACACTGAACTGGGTGCCTGCCCACTGCATATGAGGTTCAGAAAGCATACACTATACAATACAAGGTCAATATTTCTGTTACTGTCTGTAATACACTGGGGTGGCAGGTAGCCTAGTGGTTCCTAGGCTGGGGTGGCAGGTAGCCACTGGGGTGGCAGGTAGCCACTGTTCCTAGGCTGTCATAGAAAATAAACATTTTTTCTCAACTGACTTGCCTGGTAAAAAAAATTAACACTGATGATGACCTAAGTGTGCATTTTGTGACTTCAAATCGTTGTTTCTCCTCTGATTCAGAGAACGAGTGGCGTGGGAGATGGGGTCTTCTGGTCATTATCAGAGGAATCCAGAGTGGGGTTGTGTGGAAGTCTTGCTCACACGTACACGTACACACACACACACAGGCATGCACACGCACAGGCACAGGCACACACAAACACACACACGGGAAATGCCTAATGGCAGTGTTAACTCAGCACAGCTTTTTGATAATTCCAAGCAAGTGCTGCTGTGATTTAATCAAGCTGTTTATCGATGTGCCTGCTCTCCCGACACACTCATTAGATAAGAGCTGTATAACAAGGGGGATGGGGGGATTATTTAAGATACTCTTTCAAGAAGTAGGGTTTCAGATGTTTTTGGAAGATGGGCAGGGACTCTTCTGTCCTAGCTTCAGGAGGAAGCTGGTTCCACCAAATCAAAATCAAATCAAATCAAAGTTTATTTGTCACGTTCGCCGAATACAACAGGTGTAGACCTTACAGTGAAATTCTTACTTACAGGCTCTAACCAATAGTGCAAAAAAGGTATGTGTGTGTGTATGTGTGTAGGTAAGTAAAGAGATAAAACAACAGTAAAAAGACATTTGAAAATAACAGTAGCGAGGCTATATACAGACATCGGTTAGTCAGGCTTATTGAGGTAGTATGTACATGTAGGTATGGTTAAGTGACTATGCATATATGATGAACAGAGAGTAGCAATAGCGTAGAAAGAGGGGTTGGTGGGACACAATGCAGATAGCCTGGTTAGCCAATGTGCGGGAGCACTGGTTGGTCGGGCCAATTGAGGTAGTATGTACATAAATGTATAGTTAAAGTAACTATGCATATATGATAAACAGAGAGTAGCAGCAGCGTAAAAGAGGGGTTGGGGGGCACACAATGCAAATAGTCCGGGTAACCATTTGGTCACCATTGGGGTGGCAGGACAAGAGAAGAGAAGAGTTTGGACTGGGCTGAGTTCTTGCTGCTCCGTAGGCAAGTACCATGGTCTAGTAGTGGATGTGTGCTTTGGCTGGAAGCCAGTGGAATGTGTGGAGGAGCGGGGTGACATGGGAGATCTTGAGAAGGTTGAACACAGTTGAGCTGTGGTGTTCTGGAAAAGTTGCAGGGGTTTGATGGCTCAAGCAGGGAGCCCAGCCAACAACGAGTTGCAGTAGTCCAGACGTGAGATGACAAATGCCTGGATTAGGACCGGCCTGCTTCCTGTGTGAGGTTGTCCAGCGTCACTCCAAGGTTCTTTGCACTCTGGGAGGGGGACAGCATGGTGTTGTCAACCGTGATGGAGAGGTCTTGGAGCAGGCAGGCCTTCCCCGGGAGGAAGAGCAGCTCTGTTTTGTCGATGTTGAGATTGAGGTAGGCTGAAATATCTGAGATATCTGAGATATCTGCCAGGCACGCAGAGATGTGGGTCACCACCGGTGTGTCACAAGAGGGAAGGAGAAAAGTAGCTGAGTATCATACGCATAGCAATGATAGGAGACCATGTGAGGATATGATGGGGCTGAGGGACTTTGGTGTATAGAGAGAAGAGGAGAGGGCCTACAACCGAGCTCTGGGGGACACCATTAGTGAGAGTATGTGGTGCAGACAGATCCTCTCCACATCACATGGTAGGAGCGGCCTGCCAGGTAGGATGCAATACAACAGTGTGCAGAGCCTGAGACGCCCAGGAGAGGAGGATCTGATGGTTCACAGTGTTGAAGGCAGCGGATAGACCTAGGAGGATGAGAACAGAGGAGAGAGAGTCAGCTTTGGCAGTGCGGAGAGCCTCCGTGACAAAGAGGAGAGCAGTCTCAGTCGAGTGACCCGCTTTGAAGCCTGACTGGTTAAGGTCAAGAAGATTGTTCTGAGCGAGATAGCGAGAGAGTTGGTCAGAGACAGCACACTCAAGTGTTTTTGAAAAAAAGAAAGAAGGGATACCGGTGTGTAGGTTTTGACGTCAGAGGGGGCGAGTGTTGGTTTCTTGAAGAGGGGAGCGACTCTGGCCATTTTGAAGTCAGAGGGGACGCAGCCAGTGGTCATGGATGAGTTGATGAGGGAAGTTATGAATGGTTGAAGGTCTCCAGCGATGGTGTGGAGAGGGAGGAGGGGATGGGGTCCAGCGGGCAGGTTGTTGAGCGGCCGGACCTCACTAGTTGCAGGATTTCATCCGGAGGGGAGAAAGAGGTCACTGCGTAGGGTAGTTCTGTGTAAGTGGGAGTAGTAAACACAATAGGCTGAGTGAACAAGGAGCAGATGTCATCAACCTTCTTTTCAAAGTCGTTGACAGTCAACCGCAGAGAGGGAGGTGGGAGGGGGATGGGATTAAGGATTAAGGAGCGAGGAGAACCTGGAAAATAGTTTCCTAGGGTTAGAGGCAGAAGCTTGACATTTTGAGTGGTAGAAAGTGGCTTTAGCAGTGGATATAGAGGAAGAGAAGGTAGAGAGGAGGGAGTGAAAGGATGATAGTTTAGTTTTCCTCCATTCTCGCTCAGCTGCCTGCAGCACTGCTCTGTAAGCTCGCAATGAGTCACTCAGCCACGGAGCAAGAGGGGAAGACCAAGCCGGCCGGGAGCAAAGGGGACAGAGCGAGCATGGGATGTGGAAAGAGAGGAGAGTGGGGTCGAAGAGGCAGACTCAGGAGACAGGAGGGAGAACGATTTAGCAGAAGGGAGAGATGATAGGATGGAAGAGGAGAGAGTAGTGGGAGAGAGAGAGCAAAGATTGCGATAGCACATGACCATCTGGGTAGGGGCTGAGTGGGTAGGGTTGGATGAGAGGGAGAGAAAAGGATGCAAAGTAGTGATCAAAGACCTGGAGGGGGTTTGCAGTGAGATTAGTAGGCAAACAGCCTCTAGTAACAATTTCGTCAAGCGTATTCTCTGCCTTATGAGTGGGGGGGAACTGGGAAAGTGTGAGGTCAAAAGAGGCCAGGAAGGGAAAAAAAAAGGTGTAAAGAAAATAATTGAAGGCAGACGCTGGGAAGTTGAAGTCGCCCAGTACAATGAGAGGTGAGCCATCATCAGGAAATTAGCTCATCAAGGTGTCAAGCTCATTGAAGAACTCTCTAAGGACACCTTGTAGGCGATAGATGACGACAATGTTAAGCTTGAGCGGACAAGTGGCAGTGACAGCATGGAATTCAAATGAGGAGATGGACAGACGAGTGAGGGAGAAAGGAAAAAATCTCTACTTGTGTGACACCACCGCGATGACCAGATGCTCTCGGACTATGAGAGAACACGTAGTCAGTTGAAGAGAGAGCATCTGGAGTAGCAGTGTTCTCTGGGGGGATCCATGTCTCCTTCAGGGCCAAAAAGTGTAGGGACTGAAGGGCAGCATAGGCTGAGATTACCTCAGGGTTCTTGACCGCAGATCGTCTGGAGACCAGGAATTCCACATGGGCTGTGCGGGCAGGGTACACTAAATTAGAAGGGTTGCAGCCAAGGGGTGGGGAGTGTCTGTAAAGCCTACAGGGAGAGGAGCGAACAGGTATAGAAAACACACACAAAATAGCTAAATGAGATCATCTGAAAATAACTTGGTAAGATACTCAAGTGAGTGAGTGGTGTAAAGCCTTCCTGTCTATATTTCCTCTAAGAACTCTGCAGAACAATTCACCAGAACCGTCTTTGTTTCGGCAACGGTCCCCATTCTCACTGGGGAAGGAGCTATTAACCCGTTTCTCACACAGACAGACACACACACATACACATACACATACAAACAGACATGCATACAGTGGGGCAAAAAAGTATTTAGTCAGCCACCAATTGTGCAAGTTCTCTCACTTAAAAAGATGAGAGAGGCCTGTCATTTTCATCATAGGTACACTTCAACTATGACAGACAAAATGAGGAAAAAAAATCCAGAAAATCACATTGTAGGATTTTTAATGAATTTATTTGCAAATTATGGTGGAAAATAAGTATTTGGTCA
>QNTS01004186.1:11400-37265 GCA_003317085.1 Hucho hucho | reverse complement strand
TGACCAAATACTTATTTTCCACCATAATTTGCAAATAAATAAATTAAAAATCCTACAATGTGATTTTCTGGATTTCTTTTTCTCATTTCGTCTGTCATAGTTGAAGTGTACCTATGATGAAAATTACAGGCCTCTCTCATCTTTTTAAGTTGGAGAACTTGCACAATTGGTGGCTGACTAAATACTTTTTTGCCCCACTGTACACACACACACACACACACAAACAGGGGGGTGGCAGGTCGCCTAGCGGTTAAGAGCGTTGGGCCAGTAACTGCAAGGTCGCTGGTTCGAATCCCTGAGCCAGCAAGGTGGTAAAATCTGGCGTTCTGCCTTTGAGCAAGGCAGTTAACCCCCAACAACAACTGTTCCCCGGGCGCTATGGATGTTGATTAAGGCAGCCCCCTGCAGCTCTCTGGTTCAGAGGGGTTGGGTTAAATGTGGAAGACATATTTCAGTTGAATGCATTCAGTTGTGCAACTAACTAGGTATCCTCTTTCATTATGTAATTAGTCTCTGAATGGTCACACATTAACCCATACAGAGTTAAGTGATTTCCTCCACATTTGTATTGACTGGCAGGAAGGTAAACAGAGAAGATTCCAGTCCTCTAGAACCAGAATGACTGTGAACTAAAGGACCAATCAGGCTGTGTGGGGAGTGGTCAGTCAGTTAGCGCCAGACTCATCAGTAATCAGGCAGAGATGTCAGGAGGAGTGTTAACACACACGGCTATGATCTCAGGTCCACAACAGAACCTTACTAGGGACATTTTGCAGTCACCACACGCAGCATAGTGGTAGGTGTGTGTGTGCGTGAGTGCAGACAGTCTACATAGGAGTAAAGTATTTCAGCATTTCCCCCATCCTCTCATACTTGAAGTGAGCGTGTGGAGACATGAGGAAGTCTGGGAGGTAGATGGGTTTCATTATAAAAGTGACAGCAGGTCCATGGAAAAAACACCATTATTCTGCTGTTATCACCGAGAACCTCACACACTGAGCAGAAACGCAGTGAAATGACTCCAATCTCTAACTCTGGGGTGGAAACATTATTTGCTATCTACCTCTAGCTAGAGAAAAAAATCCTGGGCTATCTATCTTTGACTGGGTTGTAAACGGCCTTGGCTAACCAGTTCCAGACAGAATATAATGGCCTTCAATTGCCATTTCTGCCAAAACGCCCTTCGTTTTTTTCTGGATTCGTCAGAAAACTAAGAAATGTCAAAACAGTGTGCAGCAGTGTGCTTGAATCCATCAGAAACATAAGCATTTGTTAACATGCCAAGGCCTATCATCTTTTCTTTTTTACTTCAAAAACATCTTTAACCCTAACCAATCCTATTTTTAACAGTGAGGTGTATTTGTTGAGAGTTGACTCCATAGCGAGTGGGGCTTCCATATGTTCAGTATTTGTTTACCCAGTCATTACAGCCCTCTCCACTCTGTGTGAGTACAGTGACGCCTTAGCAGGCGCTGTCACACCCCCGTCTCCGTCTCCATCGCCACGGGAACAGCTGCCACAGGGGAGAGCGAGGCCACAGGAAATTAGGAGTGTGACAAGATAAGACCTGACGTTCATCTGATACTGTTCCCTGGTAACCAGTAGACGAGAGGAGAGGGACAAAAAAACAGTGAGTGGGAACAGGCCCTGATAAAGGAGTACAGAGAGTACACTGGGACAACATCAGCAATACACTGACTAGACACCAGTACTGAGCTCAAATACAGCCACTCAATACTGGCACAGACACATTTACATAACACTCAGGGATATATCGAAGAATCACATAAACTGTCCTGTATTTAAAAGACAGCTACAATAGACAGTATTTTGGTGCACTTCACATAAAACAATCCTGATCATCATCGTCATTGTAGCCAATAACTCAAATGACCCATGATTATAGGGAAAGTGTTTGCAGTATTTTGCAGTATCTTATTCAACAGAATTGATCCTCATTTTCTCCTGAACATCCATTTTCTCCTGAACATCCATGAGGATTTTGAAGACATTCCTTTTATGGCCATATTCCCTGGTTGCTTCCTTTCATGCTTGGTTGGTCACAGATATTCACGAGTCGGTCGTTCCTCAAAATAGAGGCAGGGAGATACAGTATGCGGCAGGGGGCCTGTCTTTTATTGTTCTTTATGGATTTTCATGTATAAGCACGCGCTGATAAAACATTATTAAAAGCAGCCATCTGAGTGCAGGAAAACACAATGAAAATCTGTCAGCGATTTCCCTGATTTCAATCTCAGTCTCAGTCCAACTGGGCTCATGGTGATTAACATCAACCGCCTGAAATGGCGAAGCGTCAATTAGTCACTTTCAGGGAAATGTTTTCATTCTTGTTGTAATTTAGCTGTTGATGCAAAACAGTAGCTCAGTTGGCAGAGCAAGACGCTTGTAATGCCAGCATAATGTCATTTGTTAGATATTACTTGTTAGATATTACTGCACTGTCGGAGCTAGAAGCACAGGCATTTCACTACACCCGCAATAACATCTGCTAATCACGTGTATGTGACCAATAAAATTTGATTTGATTTGAGACATAATTGGTTTTATTCCTGGGACCACCCATTCGTGAAATTGATCCACGTATGACTGTAAGTTCCTTTCGATAAAAGCATCTGCTTAATGGCATATAGTATTATTAGATTCTATAATTTTCCCCCCATATTTCCTCTCTCTTTGTCCCCCATTTTTCCTTAATTCTTCTATTTTTTTCAGTCATCCATGCATGACTTCATCTAAAGGATCATGATGCCAGCACTGACTCCATGCAACCAATCATGCTAGACTAACTGGTACAGTATAGACTGAGCATACAAAATTAAGGCTATTCTGCAACTCAATATTAAGGTGTTCTTAATGTTCTGTACACTCAGTGTATATTCTGTCTCTATGTGTTTCCTAATTTTCCTTCGATTTGCAAGGGAAGCCAGTTTGGGTTTGGACTTTGGATTTGGCCGATTCTGAGCCTACCATGAACTCATACATTGTGCTCTTGGCCTGATATGATGGAAGTTCAATATGTAGATGTAGTAGGTTAACGTTAACTAGCTGGCTCATCATTGCCAATGAGAGGAAGTTAGGCTAGCAAGCATTTGAGACAGGTACCCTAGTCTAGGACAACAAGAACTAAAAGTGTGTACTGTATTACAGGCAGACTGTTTTGGCAACATGAAAGAGAAAAGGATTGCATTGGCATTCCTACATGTAGAGTCACCATGTTTTTGTCCACGCATGCACGCACGCACGCACGCACACACACACACATCAGTACAATGGAAAGCCACATGATATTTAGCTTACATTGAGTGGACTAAATCGCTTTCGGTATCTTTAAGTTGTCACTGTATTAGACTAAGCATATACTCAACCTATATATAGGCTATAGGAGGGGAATTCAGATCTGAGTTTAAGCGCTCTTAAATGGAACTGTATTCCCTTCTTATGCGGTTTTCTCTCTATGCGTATTATGACCTTGAACATAAGCATGGGAAAACACATGTGCCAGCCAGCTATTCGTTTTGGGTGGAGATCAATTAAATGGAGGTGTGGCAGAGGTGTGTCTACAGCTATGCGTATTCTGACCTTGACTTGATTACCTAATAATTCCACCACCTTTATAAGTTCGAGCAACCTGTCAGTTCTAAGTGAAAAACATTGACTTTCTTTTTTTCCGATAGCTCTTAGAGACTTACTCAGAAAGACTCACAGCTGTAATCACTGTAAAAGTTGATTCTGACATGTAATGACTCAGGGGGTTGAATACTAATCTAATCAAGATATATTTGCTTGTTTTGTTTTTTTGTTTTATTTGACAAATGTTTTTTTTTAAATCCCACTTTATGTAGATCATTTATAAAAAATGACAATGAAATCTATTTGAATACCACTTTGTAAAACAACAAAACGTGGAAAAAGTAAATTGGTGTGAATACTCTCTGAAGGCACTGTAGGTTGTAAAAGGCTTTTTTTCCTGGTTTCGCTTCCCCAGTGATTTTACCCACCCACCACTACTGCTATATCCTCACTCACATCTTCATGTGATTAATGTTTCCCTTTTAACTGAATAATGGAGAGTAGGCTTAAATTAATACAAAGAAAACCCCTTGGCTATTTCATAGTGAAAGCTTGGCCCACTACTGAAGGTTATTCGGGGCCTATAGTGAGATAGTGACATAGAAAGGACCACTATGGCTTACATGCAGCTGTTACAGTTGTTGTTGATTTTCTAATTGTGTTGTCACAGTGGAGAGCAGCTCCCAAAGGAGAGTTGATGATGCAGAATGATGCAGAACCACATGATACCCAGAAGGATTTGTAGAATGACAAGTTATGGTAAAAAAAAGCCCACACAGCAACGCTACGCTCAATGTTTAAAATGTATCAGTTGAAAAAAGGAAAGCCGCACACTCTAGGAGCTCAGATCCAACGTCAGGGTATCTGTCGAAACGTTGGATTTTAGGTTATTAAATTATTGCATCTGAGCTCCTAGAGTGTGAGGCACTCCTTTTCTTTTTCAAGTGTTCTACTCTGCTAGCCAGCTCCTCGCCTAAACAGGCGTGCCTTTCTTTCGCCTCCAGATTAAAATGTATCAGTTGTCATTTCTGATTACAAATGCCAGCCTGGTTTGAAGGGAGGGGAGAGAATTGGTAGTGAGGTGATTCTTAGACTCAGTGGACATGACGCCAAAACCTCAGACAGGTATGCCTTCTTTCTTTTTTTCCAAAACACTTGGCGTGCTGTCTCTGACCAACTCTCTCGCTATCACTCTCAGAACGATCTTCTTGACCCAGTCAGGCTTTAAAACTGGTCACTCAACTGAGACTGCTCTCCTCTTTGTCACGGAGGTTCTCCGCACTGGCAGAGCTGACTCTCCTCTGTCCTTATCCTCCTAGATCTATCCCCTGCCTTCGTAAACCATCAGATCCTCCTCTCTACCCTCTCAGGTCTTGGCGTCTCAGGCTCTGTACACTCTTGGATTGCATCCTACCTGGCAAGCCGCTCATACCAGGTAGAGAGGATCTGTGTCTGCGCAACGTACTCCAACCACTGGTGTCCCCCAGGGCTCAGTTTAGGCCCTCTCCTCTATGCTCTATACACCAAGTCACTCGGCCCTGTCACATCCTCATATGGTCTCTCCTATCATTGCTATGCGGATGACACACAACTACTTTTCTCCTTCCCCCCCTTTCTGACACCCCGATGGCGACATGCATCTCGTGCCTGGCAGATCTCTTGGCTTGGATGTCGGCTCACCACCTCAAGCTCCATCACGACAAAACAGAGCTTTTCTTCCTCCCGGGGAAGGCCTGCCCGCTCCAAGACCTCTCCATCACATTTGACAATTCCACAGTGTCCCCCTCCCTGACATTTTCTGCAAACATCAAAGAAGTGACACGCTCCTACAGGTTCATGCTCTACAACATCCGTAGAGCATGACCCTTCCTTACACAGGAAGCTGCGCCGAGTACTCCGTTCTGCCACCTCTGGTCTCTTGGCTCTCCCCCCCTAACAGGAGGGCAGCTGCCGCTTAGCCCAGTCAAAGCTCTTCTCTGTCCTGGTACCCCAATGGTGGAACCAGCTTCCCCCTGAAGCTGGGAAAGCAGAGTACCTACCCATCTTCCGAAAACATCTGAAACACTACCTCTTCAAAGAGTGTCTTAAATAATTCCATACCACCTAACCCTCTCGCACCCACTCCTCACCCCTTTCGTGAACTATCACTCGCACTTTAATTCCCCCCCCTTACTAGGGAAAGGTAAGGGGGGATACCGAGTCAGTTGTACAACTGAATGCATTCAACTTAAATGTGTCTTCCGCATTTAACCCAACTCCCTCTGAATCAGAGAGGTGCGGGGGGCTGCCATAATCGACATCGACGTCTTCAGCGCCCGGGGAACAGTGAGTTAACTGCCTTGCTCAGGGGCAGAACGACAGATTTTTACCTTGTCAGCTCAGGGATTTGATACAGCAACCTTTCGGTTACTGGCCTACCACTCTAATACTAGCTCTGACTTTGCTGACAACTACTTTATTGAGGAAAAATGTACTAAGTATGACTGAGATACGTGGTTTTCCCACCTAGCTCTGGATAAGAGCGTCTGCTAAATGATTAGAATGTAAATGTGTGTGAGTGTGTGTGTGTGTGGCTAAAAGCTTAATGTCTTATTAGTACGAAACCCCTCATCAGTAAGCACTTCAGATAATGGAGAAAAGCACTGGAACCTCTCCTTCAGAAGCTCTAAACCATTCACAGGCTCTGATCAATACTCCTATAAAAGGCGGCAGACGGAGTTCCATTTTCTATTTGTTTCTTTCTCTTCCATCTCTGACCTTCTCACAAATACCTCACAAGTGGTTTTGACAATTATATAAATTAGTGCTGAAGGCTCAGCTGGAGAGCACTCAGCTAGGGGACATGGGAGGTGTGCTTACAGAAGACACAGACACACACAAACACACACACACACACATACACACACAGAAACACACACACTTCACCTCTATAGTTTTATGGAATATGAATCTCGTGGTCCAGTCAGTCTATCATGTTTATGGGGTGTCAGTGGTCCCTATGTGTTTGTTCACACTTGGGTAGATTCACTTAAGATGTTTCATGTTCAAAGATACATCAAAGATACATCGCTTTCTAAATGTTGATATAGGACTTATACGATCACACCCATACACATACACACACACATACACAAACTACCGTCATGGAAGAACTTTAGCATAGTCGATCCTCTCAGGCGACCGTGTGTGATTCACAGTCAGAGGTAAAAATACAATTCAAATGTTCAGGAGTTTCTCTCCAGCTCAGGGGTCAGACAGATTTCATTAGATTCCCTGTCATCATTATGACAGCAGCAGAAACAGTTTGGAGTGTCCGAGGTCAAAACAGTCACTTTGACAACTTTAAAATGATTAAAATGACATATAATGAAGCAGGACATTAGTGGTGAATAATGACTCACTTAAGTTATTAGAAAAATGTGGTAACATTCATTGCGCCATTAAAATACATTCAAATGATGCCAAATGTAATGTCAATGACTGGCCACTTAAGCTTTCAGATAATTAAGAAAAAGAGAGCGAGTGTGTTGATCTGAATCCATGCCACCAGAAATATGTTTTTATCTTCCAGTAAGAGAAGGAGGTGATTTGAAGGAGAGTAGCTCTTTATCACTTCATACCAACACCTCTACACCTGGCAATCCTTGTGCCTCGAAACCCTTTCTTCAGCGGACCATTTTGGATCACCCCCCCCCAAGGAGTGTGTGGATGTAAAGGGCATGGTGTGAGACTAATTTCCTCTTCCGTGTGTCCCTGTCCAGCCCCACAGTCTGTCTCAGAGCGAGTCTGTCTCTCTCTCTCAGTGGGGCCTCAGGCTCACCGCTGGGCCCCGCCACTACAGAGGTAGCACAGAGAATCAACATGTCACACCTAATAACACACTGCACTTGCTTACTGTTATGGTCTAACACACATATTCCACTCTGCTCCACACCTCCCTTGCTTGCTTTCCTCCATCCTTTTCCTTTCCTCCATCCTCTCTTTCTCTGTGCATGTTTAAAAGTCTGTCATACAGAAGTAGTCTCTGGCTATTCCCTATAGTGCACTACTTTGGACCAGAGCCTTTTCAGAGTGGGTCATACAGATGCAATCAGTACGATGCAGTTCCCTCCATCTTGTTACCGTGGCTGATGAGAGAGCGGAATTGACACGCCTGGTGGGGATGAAAGAGCAGCCGGGTCATGTGACCTGTCTGAGACCCACTGCAGGTACCCAGCCCACCGCCCTGTTATTCAACACATCCCCCTCCCACACTAACCACTGGAGATCACAATGACTTGTTGTTTTTGCACAAGGACAAAGGCTAATTTAAGTTTAGGGTTAGGTTTAGGGTTACAATTAGGGTTAAGTTACAATTAGGGTTAGGGTAATGTAAATTAGTAAATGGTTAGGTTTAGGAGTTATGTTTTGCTTGGGGTTAAGGGTTAATGTTAGGGTTAAGTTTAAGTTTAGGGTTAAGGTTAGGGTAAGGGTTAGGTTTAGGGTTAGGGAAAATATAATTTTGAATGAAAATAAATGTTAAGTCCCCACAAGGGCAGAAGAACAACACTTGTGTGGGTTTTGTGTGTGTGTGTGTGAGCGTGCATGCACCAATCTCTTGATTGGTGGAATGAGGTCTCTCTAGTCTGAGCGTCATGACATGAGGATGTCCAGAGGCAGCCTGTCAGCCCCCATCAGCCCCAGCTCCTCTGTGACTCAGAAGGCTGGGCTGGGGAGAGGAGGGGTGAAGAGAAAGGGATGCAGGGTGGGGGCCAGGGTTGGAGCCAGGGGACCTGAGGAGAGAGAGGATGGGAGGGGATGAAGGCAGGGTTGGCCTCTGTCAGCTGCTCTGACAATACATCATCCAGGCCCCTGCCTGGGGCTGCTATGGACTGGGGGACTCCCCCATGAAGTAGGGGAAAACAGGGACAGGGTGGCAGGACATGATGGGGGACAGGTTAATGGGGTAATAGAGGACCAGAGAGACAGGGGGACAGTTATTCACCTCCCCCGGGACCATACTGACTTTAACACATTTCACAGAAGAGGCCACTCACTCACATTACAGCCATTCTGTGTTTATGTGTTTAAGTGTGTGTGTGTGTGTGTGCGCGTGTGCGCGTGTGTGTGTGTGTGTGTGTGTGTGTGTGTGTGTGTGTGTGTGTGTACGTGCCTGCTTGTGTGTGTTGGCTCTTAAGGCTATATGTTTCAACAGACCTTGCTGTGTCTCTGTCACTTGCCACAGCGTGATTCAGCTGTGATATCAAAAACGTGATTTTCCTGTGTTTTATATATATTTCCACACCATGAAGGTTAGAATAATAGTGTGAAATTGTGAAACTTATGATAATGCCCTTTTAGTGTAAGAACTGTTTGAAAAGACTGTTCTATGGCAATTGAGCTTTGGCCTGCCTGGTGACATCACCAGGCGGTAACTTAGTTGTATGCTGGAAACACTTGGTTTGTTACTTTTGACTAAAACATAACCAATATATGTTAAATATAAATACCGAACTTGTTTTTGCGTGGATTCAGTGACGCGGTTAGCTTTATACAGCTAGGACCGCTATTTCTTGTCCCAGAATCCCGCTTAAAAGACAGGTTGAAGCCTGCTTGACAGAGTCACTTAGCTGCTAGCCATCAAGATAACGAAATTATTCCCAGATTAGTTTTGCAATGGAGCCCTCTTTGTCTGGAGAAATAAATGAACGGTTCCAGCACTGTAGGAGCTTTATCTACTACGCTTTGTTTCAGGACAAACCGGATCACTCAGAGTTCCAATGCGGCAAGCAAGGATTATAGGCTTGAGGTGGCTTCCTTTGTCACGCAGGCAGGGGTGGAAGTAACGAATTACAACTACTCCGTTCCTGTAATTGAGTAGCTTTTCTGTGTACTTTTTGAATGAAGTAAAGTACTGAAGTACATTTTCAAAACCATCTGTTACAGAGTACAATCTAGAATAAGGATACACATCATCATGGTAAGCGCAGAAAGTATGCGCCTTTTGTAGCAGCTAGAACCGTTCACTTGTTTGTCAGTGACAAGTAACATGACCAGATGGACCAATACAATTCAATTTCATGCATCGTGCCAAAATGGCCCAATCACAGCTGTGTACACAAACCAAATGATGATCGGTAGCAGGATTTTCTAACAGTAAAAAAAAAGGTAGCTACATGGCGTGAAAAAAAAGGTTTCCTAATCAATTTGAAAAATAAATGGAGCCTAACAAGATTGAGCAGGTTCAGGAGACAACACAGACACACACAGAGACAGTGGCCGGGTCTTCTGAAGACCATGAGGAAGGAAATCCCTGGCCGCATCTCAAAGAACACTTCAGCTTCAAGTAGAGAAGAGCAGACAGTGTAATTATGGAATGTAAGCTCTGCTTACCTAAGATGGTGGAGGTGGCTGCCTAAAAACACTCTGCGTCAAACTTGAGAAAATGGTACGAAAAGTTATAATTATATTTTATCGGCATGAATGGCATTTGTTGTGTAGGCTATGTAATGTAGCTAACAAAGTGTTGCTACTAGCCAATTGCATTCAATCTGTAGCATAATGCTAATGTTAGCTAGCTTATCCTATTGCTAGCTAGTTAGAAGCTAACCTTGACCAATGTCTTTACACAGCTGAAGGAACTATAAACTGTAGTGCGGGCTACTACCGCATTGACATTATGGTGACTAGTAGCTAGCCATCCCCATAATCTAAGTTGTTGGGGATAGCTAAAAGTGAAATTAATTAACTTGTGAAGATAAAATAAATACATATTTTTGTTTGCTTGCTTATTACCTAGCTATATCTCATTGGATCACTGAGTTTCCAATAATAGCCAAAAATCTGGTTTGGTAAACTATAGTTCTTATAACTGGGGAAAAGAAAGAACAATATTCCCCAACATCCGTATGTATTTGGACAGTGACATTATTCAAAACATGCTGTAATTTCTAAATGGTTCATTTGATATGAATAAAAACACCTTATAGCCGACAGTCTGCACTTTAACCCCATTGTCATTGTATCTTTTAAAATCCAATGTGCTGGACTACAGAGCCAAAACAAAAATGTTGTCATTGCCCAAATACTTACAGATTGCACGTTATGTGCTGGTTTAAGTTAATTTGTATAAAACTGAACTGGTCAGGCTATATACATTTTGCCCAGATTGATGCAATAATTTTGTCCACAGAGGAAACATCCATTAAAAATAAACTACAATATGCTCACCTCTGCAACCACAAACAAACGAACCAAGGAACTATTAAACACCATTTCAACTTGCAAGCAAGCAACGATGTCTGAAATGATGGCTGTGGGAGGAGCCAGGTGAGTCTCACAGGCAGGCAACCGTTGACAAGCTTGTCATTAATTTGATCTGTGAGGGCCAACAGTCATTCTCTGTGGTCGAACAACCAGCTTTTAAAGAGTTGGTAACCACCCTGCAAAGTCATCTCCAGACCTACTGTTTGTTCAATAATACATGAAGCTACCAATCACATGAAGAAGACAGTTATGGCACACCTTGGCAGGGTAAATTATGTTGCCACCACCACTGATTGTTGGAAAGCTCATCAAAGGAGTTACATCGGGGTCACATGTCACTGGATAGATGAAGAAACTCTGGTGAGACGTTCTACTGCACTCGCTTGCAAGAGATCGAGAGGTTCCCACACATTTGATGTGTTTGCAGGTGCCCTCGATGACATCCACTGTGCATACAGGATCAGGGGGAAAGTGGTAAGAACCACAACAGATGGTGGATCAAACTTCATCAAAGCATTCAATGTTTTTGGTGAGCAGAGCCAGGCAGTCGAGTCAGCAGACTGAGAGATTCAGATGCTGAAGAGCCAGCAGAGCAGGTTGAATAACAAGACACCTATTCCATCCTGTAAAATGACAGTGGCCTAGAATATCAGCTCCCTCAGCATCAATGGTGTGCATGTCACCTGTAGAACTTCATTGCAACAACAGATTCTGAGTTGGCAGAAAAAAAATAGTGATGGCTACAAAACATCCAGGTCGTCTTTTGCCAAATGCCAAGCCGTGTGGAATAAAACAGGGCGTTCAACCTTAGCTGCTGAAGTTGTAGAGAATGAGTGCAAACTGCAGTTGAACTGTCCAAATAAAACATGTTGGAACTCAACTTACCTGGCTGTGGAGAGGATCACACGTATCATACTAGAGGAGGGGGAGGATGCCATAAGAAATGTGTGTGAAGACTTACAAGTGAAAATGTGAGTAGCAATTCTTTGAATCTATGTCATGTTTTCCTATTTATTGTCCATGAAATGTTAGAAATCTAAGAGGTATTACATTTACCTTAACTTATCATTCAGGCTGAGCCTGGCAGAAATGTCCTTCTTGAATGAGTTCTGCAAAGTGATGAAGCCTTTGGTCTCAGCTTCGAACGTTCTACAGTCTGAGACCAACACGCATATGGGTTGGCGGCTGCATGTGCCTTAGGCATGCTGCAAGGAGGCATGAGGACTGCAGATGTGGCCAGGGCAATAAATTGCAATGTCCATACTGTGAGACGCCTAAGACAGCACTACAGGGAGACAGGACGGACAGCTGATCGTCCTCGCAGTGGCAGACCACGTGTAACAACACCTGCACAGGATCGGTACATCCGAACATCACACCGGCGGGACAGGTACAGGATGGCAACAACAACTGTCCGAGTTCCACCAGGAATGCACAATCCCTCCATCAATGCTCAGACTGTCCGCAATAGGCTGAGAGAGGCTGGACTGAGGGCTTGTAGGCCTGTTGTAAGGCAGGTCCTCACCCGACATCACCGGCAACAACGTCGCCTATGGGCACAAACCCACCGTGGCTGGATCAGACAGGACTAAATCTCAATCCCATTGAGCACGTCTGGGACCTGTTGGATCGGAGGGTGAGGGCTAGGGCCATTCCCCCCAGAAATGTCTGGGAACTTGCAAGTGCCTTGGTGGAAGAATGGGGTAACATCTCACAGCAAGAACTGGCAAATCTGGTGCGGAGGAGATGCACTGCAGTACTTAATGCAGCTGGTGGCCACACCAGATACTGACTGTTACTTTTGATTTTGAACCCCCCTTTGTTCAGGGACACATTCAATTTCTGTTAGTCACATGTCTGTGGAACTTGTTCAGTTTATGGTCTCAGTTGTTGAATTTTGTTATGTTCATACAAATATTTACACATGTTAAGTTTGCTGAAAATAAACACAGTTGACAGTGAGAGGATGCTTCTTTTTTTGCTGAGTTTATGTAGCTTAAGAAACAAGGTTCATGAAATTGATAATTTGCTAGTAACAGATGATATTCATTTTCTGACTATCTCTGAAACTCACTTAGATAATACCTTTGATGATACAGTGGTAGCAATACAAGGTTATAACATTAACAGAAAAGACAGAAATGCCAATGGTGGAGGTGTTGCTGTTTATATTCAGAACCACATTCCTGTTAAGCCTAGAGAGGATCTCATGTTAAATACTGTTGAAGTAATATGGCTACAGGTTAAGAAGAAACTACAGTATGCATATAAATGACATAAAGAATGATAGTAAAAAGCTTTGGAGCACTTTAAATGACATTTTGGGAAAAAGGCAAACTCAGGACCATCATTCATTGAATCAGATGGCTCATTCATCACAAAACCGACTGATATTGCCAACAACTTTAATGTTTTTTAATTGCCAAGATTAGCAAACTTAGGCATGACATGCCAGAAACAAACGTTGACACTACACATCCAAGTATATCTGTGAGTGTGGAAGAGGTGAATAAATTATTGTTGTCACCTGGGTCTGACAACTTGGATGGAAAATTACTGAGAATAATAGCAGATGATATTGCGACTCTTATTTGCCACATTTTCAATTCAAGCATACTAGAAAGTGTGTGTCCCCAGACCTGGAGGGAAGTAAAAGTAATTTTGCTACCTAAGAAAAGTAAATCCCCCCTTAATGGGTCAAATAGTCAATCAATCAGACTGTTACCAACCCTTAGTACATTTTTGGAAAAAATTCTGTTTGACCAGGAACAATGCTATTTTACAGTAAACAAATTGACAACAGACTTTCAGCACGCTTATATACAAGCACAGTACTTACACAAATGACTGATGATTGACTGAGAGAAATTGATGATAAAAAGATTGTGAGGGCTGTTTTGCTAGACTTCAGTGTGGCTTTTGACATTATCGGTCATATTCTTCTGCTGGAAAGACGTATGTGTTATGGCTTTACACCCCCTGCTATATTGTGGATAAAGAGTTACCTGTCTAACAGAACACAGAGGGTGTTCTTTAATGAAAGCCTCTCCAACATAATCCAAGTAGAATCAGGAATTCCCCAGGGCAGCTGTCTAGGCCCCTTACTTTTTTCAATCTTTACTAAGGACATGCCACTGGCTTTGAGTAAAGCCAGTAAGTCTATGTATGTGGATGACTCAACACTATACACATCAGCTACTACAGCAACTGAAATGACTGAAACACTTAACAAAGAGCTGAAGTGAGTGGCAAGGAATAAGTTAGTCCTAAATATTTATAAAACTAAAAGCATTGTATTTGGGACAAATCATTCACGAAACCCTAAACCTCAACTAAATCTTGTAATAAATAATGTGGAAATTGAGCAAGCTGACTGTTTGGAGTAACCCTGGATTGTAAACTGTTATGGTCAAAACATATTGATACAATAGTAACTAAGATGGGGAGAAGTCTGTCCATAATAAAGCATTGCTCTGCCTGCTTAAAGGCCTGATTTTGTCAATCATGTCCTTTAGGTGTTTTGCAGGAGGGGCCAACGAGTTACCTGAGAATAAACCAACAACCATCTGGTCAACCATCTGACAAAACTCTTTCCCCTCTACCCTTATTTCAGGGTTTTCAGCATCAACACACAAACTCCTTGTTTGATCCAACATGACACTTCAGCTTGAACTCTGACAGCCAGAGCGATATTAGCTAGTGATATTTTTCCTTTGTTTTGTTATAAATATTTAATGCATGCCATCTGTCATCCAGCACAGAATCCTCACTGCAGTTATTGAAATCAGCAGAATACCCCAACAGCTAATCCGTCTGTCTGTCTTTCTGTCTACAACAAAAGTCTACATCTACTCTCCTGTCACTCTAATCATTATCTCCAGGCTCCATGCAAACTAAAGCAATAACAAGATATAACTCTTCGCCTATTCTCACCATCTCTCTCTTTTTTCTGGGGTGATTCTCCTCTTTGCCTCTCTGTTTTCATAACATCAGCAAACATCAGCCTCATGCTCATGCCCTGCAACATCCCGTTTATTCACAACTCTCCTCATCTATAGGAAGTGAACTTTATTTATAAAAGTGTTACATGGAGAAAATTTGACCTCTTTGAAATGAAAACGGCAAATATATTTTACCCAAACCCTCGCTGAACGTTTGAAAAAAAAACAAGTGATCCTCCCTTATACCCAAAATAATAATTAAAACATAAGGTTGATAGTAGAAAACATGCCTACCATTTACCTTCACTTCTTGGACAGACCAGAACCTTAAGAGATGCAGTTTTAGAAACTGTTATTTGTCCTGTACCCATTACATGGCAACGCAGGAATTTTGATAGCGCACAGGGTTGCGGGCCAGAAGGTTGTCGGTTTGCAGACCACCGTGGAGAAAGATCATCTTTATAGCAAAAACATTGCATGAATCTATCATTGTGTTTGCAGGTCCGAGTGAAAATTGCCTTTTATAAAAATGTAATGCAATTCTACGTCATTTTACATACTTTTTTAATAGCACATAAATAACTGAAATTACAGGCTAAGAATGGACAGAGAGATAAGTGTATGTGTTCATCTTATCATATTTCTCTAATGCCAAATCAGTTTGCAAATCATCATTAGGAATCTGACTTTCTATAGTCTCCTTGACCATAGAAAGTTGTAGGTCAGCCTCTGAATGTCAAAGAAACTAAACAATAATATCCCCATATTCAGGCACGTCTTTCCCGGGTAGGCTATTTCACAGCTTGTTTCTAGCATAAAGCATTGTGGACCAAAGCGCTGTTATAGATCACTTTATAAAAGGTAGGCCTATTGAATACCCTCTCATACCCCCTCAATTCAAGTCTTGGTCTTAATGTAATAGCACTTCACTGACATGGAGGTAGGCTATTTAAAGTGCATGGTGGGTGGAGGAATTGACCGACAAATCTATGGATATAGCAGTCTATAGCCTAACTTAGTCTGTCAAACAGGTAGGCCTACCTCGTATTTCTTAAATATGAATAAATAGGCTCCAACACAAAGGCCTCTTGTTGTTAAATTAAAATGTAGACGGTTTAAATGAATTACGCCTACTCAAATTTCCTCCTTTCAGCACCATGAGCTGTCCATTTCTGATTAATTGTGCTGCAGCTGCTGCTTCAAGTTTCAGCACCACAATGGAAGTTACTTGAATCTGGCTTACTGTGAGGTTAATAACTCTGATGGGCAAGAAACATATTGTAGATTTTTTTTTTTACTAGAAATATTACTTTCTCTGTGCTTCTCCAACAATGCACTTCGTAGCCTATAGACTATAGGCTATGGATCATTTAAATGAGACCACACAAAATAGCCTATAGGCGTACTTGATATTGTGCGCCCAGAGTAGAATCAGAGCTGAGGGGCGGCATCCGGGACACATCGATATATAGCCTAATAAGCAACTAATTCTAAAACACTGAGAAATATTGAAATTACATCAATTACAAATGACATGAACCTCCCCTGGAATAGATTTAAAAAATACTAAACCCTCCCCTTGACTGAAATTGAAAAGCATGATCCTCCCTCGTTTTCATCCAGGTAACCGTTCCATAAATTTGAAACCATCCCTTACACTTTTATATACTGGATACCCATCAGATCCTACAGTGAGGGAAAAAAGTATTTGATCCCCTGCTGATTTTGTACGTTTGCCCACTGACAAAGAAATGATTAGTCTATAATTTTAATGGTAGGTTTATTTGAACAGTGAGAGACAGAATAACAACAAAAAAATCAAGAAAAACACGTGTGAAAAATGTTATAAATTTATTTGCATTTTAATGAGGGAAATAAGTATTTGACCCCTCTGCAAAACATGACTTAGTACTTGGTGGCAAAACCCTTGTTGGCAATCACAGAGGTCAGACGTTTCTTGTAGTTGGCCACCAGGTTTGCACACATCTCAGGAGGGATTTTGTCCCACTCCTCTGCAGATCTTCTCCAAGTCATTAAGGTTTCGAGGCAGACGTTTGGCAACTCGAACCTTCAGCTCCCTCCACAGATTTTCTATGGGATTAAGGTATGGAGACTGGCTAGGCCACTCCAGGACCTTAATGTGCTTCTTCTTGATCCACTCCTTTGTTGCCTTGGCCATGTGTTTTGGGTAATTGTCATGCTGGAATACCCATCCACAACCCATTTTCAATGCCCTGGCTGAGGGAAGGAGGTTCTCACCCAAGATTTGACGGTACATGGCCCCGTCCATCGTCCCTTTGATGCGGTGAAGTTGTCCTGTCCCCTTAGCAGAAAAACACCCCCAAAGCATAATGTTTCCACCTCCATGTTTCACGGTGGGGATGGTGTTCTTAGGGTCATAGGCAGCATTCCTCCTCCTCCAAACACGGCGAGTTGAGTTGATGCCAAAGAGCTCCATTTTGGTCTCATCTGACAACAACACTTTCACCCAGTTGTCCTCTGAATCATTTAGATGTTCATTGGCAAACTTCAGACGGGCATGTATAGGTGCTTTCTTGAACATGGGGACCTTGCGGGCGCTGCAGGATTTCAGTCCTTCACGGCGTAGTGTGTTACCAATTGTTTTCTTGGTGACTATGGTCCCAGCTGCCTTGAAATCATTGACAAGATCCTCCCGTGTAGTTCTGGGCTGATTCCTCACCATTCTCATGATCATTGCAACTCCATGAGGTGAGATCTTGCATGGAGACCCAGGCCGAGTGAGATTGACAGTTCTTTTGTGTTTCTTCCATTTGCGAATAATCGCACCAACTGTTGTCACCTTCTCACCAAGCTGCTTGGCGATGGTCTTGTAGCCCATTCCAGCCTTGTGTAGGTCTACAATCTTGTCCCTGACATCCTTGGAGAGCTCTTTGGTCTTGGCCATGGTGGAGAGTTTGGAATCTGATTGATTGATTGCTTCTGTGGACAGGTGTCTTTTATACAGGTAACAAGCTGAGATTAGGAGCACTCCCTTTAAGAGTGTGCTCCTAATCTCAGCTCGTTACCTGTATAAAAGACACCTGGGAGCCAGAAATCTTTCTGATTGAGAGGGGGTCAAATACTTATTTCCCTCATTAAAATAAGACCAAACTTTATATTGAAGAAAACACTGGTTAACAAACATCCACTGCAGATGTTTACACTCCAAGAGCAGTTTCATCATTCCATATTCAAGGCATGAAATAAATTAAGCATAAAGCATAAAATCTGAGGTTTCCAGACAGAAATACATTGCCTTGATCTTTAACAGCACAACAATTCACATCCATAGAATCTATTCACATCCATAAAATCCATATTCTGCTTTATGCCTCATAAACTTGCACATTTTCCTGTGATGTTTGTGAATCAAGACAGACTGAGGTTTTATGAGAGTTGTTTACTTCTCACCATACAGTAAAACAATGACAGAGATTGGAACAAATTCAGGAGTTCTCTGTAAGCCACGGACATTGTCTCTCTCTCTCTCTCTCTCTCTCTCTCTCTCTCTCAATCTCTTTGTCTCTTTCTCTGGCTCTCTTTCTCTCTCTTTCCCTTGCCAGTGATCTCTACCCTGGCTTTCCTCCTAAGAAGTGATTGTGAGAAGACAGCCAGTGGGATCATGTCTGAGCTGACAACTGTCTCTCAGAAAGTAAAGGAAAACTCAAAAGGCTCTTAGTAAGCCTCTGGAATGGAGAACTGATGTGTGATTTCAGAGGCCTATAGCCTACACGCATCTAATGTCCGAAGTTGAGCTTGTCAATCAAACAAGCTGCCCTATATTTCAAGTCAACTATTCCCTTTTAAAGAGCGGGAGAATCTCAAATTGTTTTGCTCAACTCCTATCCTCCGTCTGAGCTGACAACTGTCTCTCAGAAAGTAAAGGAAAACTCAAAAGGCTCTTAGTAAGCCTCTGGAATGGAGAACTGATGTGTGATTTCAGAGGCCTATAGCCTACACGCATCTAATGTCCAAAGTTGAGCTTGTCAATCAAACAAGCTGCCCTATATTTCAAGTCAACTATTCCCTTTTAAAGAGCGGGAGAATCTCAAATTGTTTTGCTCAACTCCTCTCCTCCGTCCTCTCCTCGCCTGCTTTTGAAAAATGTCAAAGGTAATCGAGGAGCGGAGGCGAGGAGAGGAAACATGGAAACAAATGCGCTTGTATGAAATGAGACTCTCCTTCACTCGCGCGTCATCAGGCAAATTACGTTTAGAGGGGTGGAATCCCCAAATAAATGTGTAATGTGATAAAAAACAAATGTAACTAGTTGTTTAAAACTACCTGAAGTAGGTAATCGAGGAGGTGAGCAGACTCCTCTGTTCGACCACCAGTTTCCGGGTCACGGAGGATGGAGGAGTCCAGGAGAGGACATACTTTATCCCAATTGAGAATCTCCCGGTCTTCATCCCTTTTAAAACCTCTTAAGGATCTGCCCCTTTTTTTCAATTCTTGCCTAAAATTACATACCCAAATCTAACTGCCTGTAGCTCAGGACCTGAAGCAAGGATATGCATATTATTGATACCATTTGAAAGGAAATACTTTGAAGTTTGTGGAAATGAATGTAGGAGAATATAACACATTAGATCTGGTTAAAGATAATACAAAGAAAAAACGATTGTACCACCATCTTTGAAATGCAAGAGAAAGGCCATAATGTATTATTCCAGCCCAGGCACAATTTAGATTTTGGACACTAGATGGCAGCAGTGTATGTGCAAAGTTTTAGACTGATCCAATGAACCATTGCATTTCTGTTCAAAATGTTGTATCAAGACTGCCTAAATGTGACTAATTGGTTTATTAATAACTTTCAAAGTTTATAACTGTGCACTCTCCTCAAACAATAGCATAACATTATTTCACTCTAATAGCTACTGTAAATTGGACAGTGCAGTTAGATTAACAAGAATGTAAGCTTTCTGCCAATATCAGACATGTGTACGTCCTGGGAAATGTTCTTGTTACTTACAACCTCATGCTTATCGCATTAGCCTACACTAGTTCAACCGTCCCGTGGGGGACCCACCGATCCTGTAGAGGTTAAAGAGTCTTTCATCCCGGCTTTTACACAGCGTCAAATGCAACTTTTATGAAGAGTCTCCAAGTGCATCAACATTACATTTTCATATAGGAATAGACCACTTGGATATAAATCAAGACTTAGAGAGTGAGAGACATCAAGTAATGTCTTTTAAAAATTACCATCCTTTTACACAATGCCTTAGCAACATTAGATCAATCATGACATGGAAATTAAGCCTATTTGAATTTCAAATGTATGAGGGACACGGTAGAAAGAGAGAGAATGGAAACACCCTTACAGATCACCTCTAGAAACAGATTTAAATAGCTTTGAACATAGAATTACGCTCCCTTCATTTAAACAGGCACAAAATAGGATTGTACAATAAAGCTGGAATGCTTAAAAAGGAGTCGGAGTGTTAAATTACCAAAACATAAAACATTCACTTACACAACCCAAAAATTCAATAAAACACACACACATCACACACAAGCACACACACACAAATGGAAGAGAGTTGAAAGGGAAGAATAGATACTCATTCCCTCGTCTGAATCAATCTTTGACGGTCACAATTTTCATCATCTACCATTTAGGCTGCCCTTGTACAATAATACAAGCCAAGTTATCCCACACTAATTGGGAATAGACCTTGTCATCCCAAAGCCTTGTAGTTAGAAAACAGAGAGCTGTGGGCTTACTCAGTAGACGTCATGTCAGCCAGGTAACGTCCCCCACAAACCTCACTTCATCTAAAGAGGTAATTAGCCAAGCTGTTCCACTACTGTTCCACAGCTCCTAACCTAGCGTAGCAGGCGTAAAAGAAACACCTGAAACTAGATCTCCTATATACTGGTCTTGACGAGAAGAAGAAAAAAACTGTTGGGGGAGGTTCTCTTCTGCATTGTTCAACCAATCATGTGGAGGAGGAGTGTCGCATTGTTAACGTCCAAAAGTGGTAGTTGCATCACAGGCTCTTTCCATTTCCCCTGTAAACCGGAACATCCGGTTGATGGGGCCTCGGCAGAGGCTACACAGCTCCTAGACTTATGGAACAGTTCTTGACAGGAGAAGCCTTGCCTTGCTGGAAGAGGCTTTTGCAGCTCAGGGTAGAAATGCCACTTGTAGAAAAAAAACGTATTAAAACTCATGTTACCTGGCCTACATGAAACAGAATCACATAATTTACAGGGATTTTCACACTCAAGTCTTCACACAATCACTACAGTTCTGCACTGACTACTGCTAACTCATTAGTATAAACACCAGCGATGGCGGATATTTCTGATTTGTGAATTTTCATAACATAATGTTGGAGCTGTGGAAAGAAACCCAGACATCCTGCAGGATATATTCAATATTTTGTGAGATCGTACAGTCAGTACTATAGTTTTATAAGGCGTGATCATTTGTAATGTGAATAAAGAATGTCTGCAGGCTATTTGATCAACAATGGTTACTAAAATGTTCATCACCTGATGAGAAAGCTATGGCAGATCTGCAGATAAAAGCCATTCCACTGTATTATGCCATCAGACAG
Source organism: Hucho hucho (assembly GCA_003317085.1). NCBI lineage: Eukaryota > Metazoa > Chordata > Actinopteri > Salmoniformes > Salmonidae > Hucho > Hucho hucho. The sequence continues at coordinate 15,898 of QNTS01004186.1, read as the reverse complement.
AGTTGCCCAGCTTATCTCCAGCAAATCAAATAAATGAATAATACACACACACTACACCAAACATAGAACCAAGGAATACACAAATACTTTGGTACAGAACCATTTTTTGGCTAAATATATGGCTCTGCTTCTGTACACATCCAGGTGTGTGTGTGTGGGTGTGTGTGTGCGGTGTGTGTGTGCGGTTGTGTGTGTTTTAGTCGACTAGTCGATTGTTTGGTCGGTAAGCTGTTGATTGTTTTAGTCGAGCAGTCACATATATATATATATTTTTTTATGGCACACGAGTCACCTGTCTAATTCGCGCCTGTCTCAGCGGACTAATCGATTACAGAGGCCACAGGGATGGCACAGGCCAAAAAGAAGGGGAGTTTGGCTAACATGCACAAGGCACGTCTCCCTCCAGAATGCAATCTCTCCACCAATTTGTGCGCATTTATTGTTTCATAACTTCATTGTGTGAATGGTTTGCCCTTTGATTGTTAATGTCTATCAATTCCCCATTAGCCTACATACACTGAGTATACCAAACATTTATTGACTTGCAACCCCCCCCCCCCCCTTTTGCCCTCAGAACAGCCTCAATTTATCGGGGCATGGACTCTACAAGGTGTCCAAAGCGTTCCACAGGGATGTTGGGCCATGTTGACTCCAACGCTTCTCACAGTTGTGTCAAGTTGGCTGGATGTCCTTTGGGTGGAGGACCATTCTTAACACACACAGGAAACTGTTGAGTGTGAAAAACCCAGCAGTGTTGCAGTTTTTGACACAAACCGGTGCAGCTGGCACCAAGACCATACCCCATTCAAAGGCACTTTAAACTTTTATCTTGCCCATTCACCCTTGGAATGGCACACATACACAATGTCACACCCTGATCTGTTTCACCTGTCTTTGAGCTTGTCTCCACCCCCCTCCAGGCGTCGCCCATCTTCCTCATTATCCCCTGTGTATTTATACCTGTATTCTCTGTTTGTCTGTTGCCAGTTCATCTTGTCTTGTCAGGTCTTACCAGCGTGTTTTCCTGTCTCCCTGCTCTCTCAAGTTCTGATTCCTAGCTTCCCCGGTTCTGACCATTCTGCCTGCCCTGACCCCGAGCCTGCCTGCCGTTCTGTACTTGCCTGACTTGGACCTGTTTACGAACTTCTGCCTGTCCTGACCCCGAGCCTGCCTGCTGTTCTGTACCTTATTGACTCTGCCCTGGATTACGGACCTCTGCCTGCCTTTGACCTGTCTTTTGCCTACCCCCTGTTTGGGTCAATAAACATCTGTGACTCTAGCTGTCTGCATCTGGGTCTTATCCTGAGTTCTGATAGTATGAACTGGCCATGACTGACCCAGCAGACTCAGATCAGCGCCATAATGCTGTTTCCCTGCAAGGAGCCACCATTGGAAGACACAAGGAGTTACAGCAATGTCTTATGGAGGGACTCCATACCCTGGCAGAATGCCACGGTGACTCCATACCCTGGCAGAACGCCACGGGTCACACCCGTTATCTCCCAGCCTACCCCATTGTCCCGAGAACACCGCTTACCTCCTCTGGAGCGCTACGTTGGAGATTCCGGAAACTGCCAGGCTTTTCTCTCCCAGTGCTCCCTAATTTTCGAGCTGCAGCCTTCTTCGTTCCCCCTGGACCGCTCAAGGATAGCGTACATCATAACGCTGATGTCCGGGAGGGCACTTGCCTGGGCCACGGCGGTGTGGGAGCAACAGTCCGCCGTCTGCCTCAGTCTGGAGGAGTTTGTGTCGGAAGGTCGGAAGGTGTTTGATTCTCCATTGTCAGGGAGAGAGGCTGCTCGTAAGCTGCTCCAGCCACGTCAAGTCTCCTGTAGTGTGGCAGACTACGCAGTGTATTTTTGCACGTTGGAAAGCTGAGAGTGCCTGGAACCGAAGCATTGTTCGACATGTTCCTTCATGGATTATCGGAGGTGATCAAAGATGAGCTCGCAGCCCGGGAGCTGCCCATAGACCTTGACTCCCTCATAGCCTTGACCATCTGGATCAATGGGCGGCTTCGAGAACATAGGAGGGAGAGGGAATCTGTGCCCTGTCGCCCTCATTTGCGCTCGATTCCCACCTTGCCTACGAAGAATTCCGGAGACCCCCGAAGTCTACATGTCTGAGTGAACCCGATGTCACCCGAGTTCTCTCGGAAATCACAGAGGGCTGCCAACCTCCTTCGTAGTCCATGCACCTGGGCAGGGGTAGATTGACTCCGGCTGAGTGTTTACGCCGACTCCACACCCAGAGCTGTCTATATTGTGGAGCTACGGGACATTTTGTAGCTATCTGCCCATTAAAAACCCAGGCTCATCAAGAAGGGGTGAATACTCTGGTAGGCCATACAGACAACTTTTCCTCTCCTTTTACTCGCACCCCTTTCCATGCCATCCTGCTGTTGGGGAACCAGTTAAAATATCTCCAGGTACTCATCGACTCTGGGGCAGATGAGAGTTTTTTGGACCCTACACTGGGGTCTGAGCTGGGCATCCCCACTCAGCCCCTCTCCATTCCCATGGACGTTAGAGAGCTGGACAGGTGCTCTATAGGCCGAGTCACTCACAATACCAGTCCCATCAACCTATGAGTGTCAGGGAACCACAGCGAGACAATCCAATTTATGCTGATTAAGTCACCTCAGGTTCCTGCGGTATTGGGATTCTCTTGGCTCCAGCAACACAATCTCATCAATCCCATCACCCTGGGGACAACTGTACTCTCTGTCGGGTCTGGAGACTAAGGGTATGGAGACCTGCATCGAGGACTCCCTAGCTGCAGGGTGTATCCGTCCTTCTGCCTCCCCCACCGGTGCAGGGTTCTTCTTTGTGGAGAAGAAGGACAAAACCATGAGCCCGTGCATTGACTACCGGGGCCTCAATGACATCATGGTGAAGAACCGCTACCCGCTACCACTCATCGCCTCGGCCTTCGAGCTGCTCCAGGGGGGCACCGTTTTCTCCAAGTTGGACCTGCGGAACGCCTACCATCTGGTGTGGATACGGGAAGAGGATGAGCGGAAGACTGCCTTCAACACGGGCAGTGGCCACTACGAATACCTGGTCATGCCATTTGGACTTACCAACACCCCTGCTGTGTTTGTTTTCATCTACCTCAATGACATCCTTGTTTTCTCCCACTCAGCCCAAGAACACGTGCTCCATGTCCAACAGGTCCTCCAGTGCCTCCTGTGAAAGCGGAGAAATTCGAATTCCATTGCTCCACCATCCCCTTCCTTGGTTACGTCATTGCTGCAGGGAATGTACAGATGGATCCCGGGAAGGTGAGAGTGGTGGTGGATTGGCCCTACGTCCAGAGTGCAGCTGCAACGTTTCCTGGGATTTGCTAACTTCTATCGCCGCATTATCTGGGGTTACAGCACCATGGCTTCTCCCCTGTCTGCACTCACCTCTCTCAAAGGGTCCATTCACATGGTCCCCAGCTGCTGACCGGGCATTCCGGGACCTCATGCATCGCTTCACTACTGCTCCCATATTGGTTCATCTTGACCCGTCTCGTCAGTTTGTGGTGGAGGCTGATGCTTCGGATGTCAGAGTGAGGGCTGTCCTGTCCCAGCGTTCAGCCCTGGATTATAATGTTGTGGAAGTTCAGAATGACACAATTTTATGTGTACAATGTCCAAAGACCTACACCACTATACTGAGAGTGTGTCCGTTACTAAAATGACCTATTTTATTATATTTTTGTTCATGTATTTTGAATCGCAGCTGGGGTAAGTATCTCAAAAACAAGCCAAATCACAAAAAAGTGTCTGGACCCTTCGAGAACATGCCATTTAACATCAACAATTAAGAACACCCAATGAAATAGTGTCTGGACCCTTCTGGAACATGCCATTTAACATAATAAATGAAGAACTCACCTATTGAAGAAGTGTCTGGACCCTTCTAGAGCATGCCATTTAACATAAACCATTAAGAACTCACCCATTGAAAAAGCAGTTACATACTCTCCACAGCTCCACCAATCTGTCTTCCATCACATCGATCCACTTGGTGAGTGTTGCTGTTGCTTTCCTTTTCGCCATCATTGTTTTGGACTCACATGCTGAATGCTCATTGGCTATTGGCAGTAGTCCTTACCCAATCAAATCAAATCAAATTCTATTTGTCTCATGCGCCAAATACAACAGGTGTAGAACTTACAGTGAAATACTTACTTACAAGCCCTTAACCAACAATGCAGTTTTAAGAAAAATACTACACAAAAAAATAAAAATAAATAAAAGTAACAAATAATTCAAGAGCAGCTTTAAAATACAACAGCGAGGCTATATACAGTGGGGAAAAAAAGTATTTAGTCAGCCACCAATTGTGCAAGTTCTCTCAATTAAAAAGATGAGAGAGGCCTGTAATTTTCATCATAGGTACACTTCAACTATGACAGACAAAATGAAGAAAAAAAATCCAGAAAATCACATTGTAGGATTTTTAATGAATTTATTTGCAAATTATGGTGGAAAATAAGTATTTGGTCA